>JACEGR010005419.1:0-73513 GCA_014170235.1 Listronotus bonariensis
TTTGTGAAATAATCATGGAGTTTGTTTTTATGTCATGCCTGTCATTTACATACATAAACAAAGAACATGATATTTTCTACCAATTGTAGTATCTTGAACGTACCACAATATGAAAAAGTGTATGGTTTTAAGTCCCTAAATTATATTTATGTATATACAACTACAATTAGTAAAATAATTTATCAGGACTAAAGTAGCAAGGAATACTTTTTTTTAAACCAAATATAGTAATATAACAAGGTTAGTTTATATTTATACTGGGAATAGGTTGCGACACATCCTCAACTTTTAGGCGGTTCGAGGTCGGGGACGCAAGGAAGGGCACTCCACGGAGAAAAGTTGGAAAGACTGGGTAAAATCAAAGCTGATGACCAATCTAGTGGCGTCTAGGATTTGCGCATTTCATTTTGCATTGTTTTTAAAGTGATATTTGTTAAAAGATTTAATTCCAAATGTTTTTTATTTAAAGTGAAAGAATTTACAACTTAATAATAATTAAAAACTGTTGTGTAAACGGTTTTAATAATACAATAAACTGTATATCTCCGGCATTGAACAACATGGCCGAAAAATGGGACATGTGACGTCATCACACGTCAAAGCAATATGGCCTAATGTCGCGACCCTATATACCCCAACTCTGGTAATATAAACAAAAATTTTTGCTTTTTGAGATTAAGTATATAAAACACATTTTTTTGTCTCTTCTTTTTCTTTCATATCTTGTTTAATTTAAAAGAAAAAGAAAATTGCATCCACATAATTGCATATTTTTAGATCATAAAGAAAGCATTTCAGGAAGTTTTTCTTTTAAAAATAACAATAAATACGTTAATAATAAATTTTTATATATAATAAGATTTATATCCAGTCTAACCACTTTTATTAAAATAAGTGTTAACGAAATTTTTCAGTTTTTTAAAAGTTTTCTACAACATTCTATATCGTATTTATCGTTATTATCCGATATTTTCCATAAATATTATACATTTACGATCCCTAATTTTTTCTATTATGGACGATTTGTGGACATAAATTATAACAAAACTGACATGTTTGTTTCAGATAAGTGATGATGAGGAGACCGACGATGAAACACGGCTCCTGAAACTTTGGTGTTTAAACAAACTGCGAAAAAATCCTCTGGAGGTGGATGCGGGTGTAAGACCCCATGCGCCAACGCCAGGTGCGGCTGCAAAAAAGCCGAGAGAACTTGCAGCTCAACCTGCAAATGTGCAACCTGGAAAACATGTGCAGGAATAGGGATGGTGTAAGTAGAATTGAATCGTTTATTTCAGAGGCTTTGAATGTTTTGTCACATTATGAGATGTCATATCGAGGTTAGGGCAGGTCGTATATTATGACATATACTTAACCAAATCAAAAATGTTGACGTTTCAATGTATGTGAAAATTTCAGAAATTTAAATTTAAAACATTTTTTGCTTGTTATATAGGTGTCAACGGACACATCTTTTTTCATTTGCCTGATGTTACTTTGATATTTTGAATGCATATCTTATGCTCAATAAGCAGCCATCTGTTAGTTTTGATAATTCTGGTTTCTGCATGTTTTTTCATTTAATTGCAAATACTGTGACATAGTCTAAGATTCGAATAGGAAGCGGCCTGCAACCATCTGTTTACCGAATAAAAACTACTCGTTAAATTAAATATAGTATTTAAACAAAGGTATCGCTACAAGGTTGCCTAAAAATTATGGTCAGGGCTATATTTAATTTAGTGAATAAAAATAAATAATAAAAAAATGGTAATTTTTTTAAATTATTGTTACATAAATACATTTTTTGATGACAATTTTTGATGACAAAAATGTAAATTATTTACAAACCATTTTTTTTTTAGCGAGATGCACCAAGTACATATCTACTGGATGATTCCGAGGCAACATTAACACCAAGGTAAATACTAAAAATGCGTGGTTAAATCCCGACAAACTAAACTACTAAAATTACGAAAAATATGATGTTTCTTTTTCAAATTATGCTTTACCTTCTTAATCTTTGGTATATTGAAAATGCTATCAAAATTGTGACTGATATACGAAAGAGCAAAAGTACTCATATCTCTTAAATTTTTTAAATAATTTAGATGTCACTGGCAAAATTTGAGGATAAAACCTGCTATAAGAATAATCGTCAAACGTTTCATTTTCGAGAGACAGGGCGTTTTATTTTAGGTTACCAATTTTTGTTATTCAGAAATACTTTTTTACTGATATACCAGAAAAATCTGCAAAAATTGATGAAAAGTTCAGAAAGTTATATACAGGGTGTCCCAAATGGTAGGCAATCTTTCGAATTCTTTTAGAACGCAAGAAAATAGTTGTGACAAGTTCCTATAAACTTCTTTTTCTAAAGCCCCTCTTTTCTGAGATATGTGAGCTTAAAGGACGTAGCTAAAAATCGGGTTTTTTCGAATAACTTTTATAGTACTTGGTATATTGAAATATTTTTTCTAATATGACATATATTACTAAGAACTTCTTAAATGATTCGCGTTCATTAGGGCGCCAGGGGTGGACTAAGGTTTACCCAATGGTTACACCATGTATGATAAAGAAATAAATATAGTATTTTGACTAACTTAGCTAAAAAAAAGGTGCCTTTGTTTGATATCGATAAATTAAAGCGTTTTCGAGAAAAATAATTTTTTGCTTAAATACTTATATATTGAATAATTTTTATGTCACTTTTTAATGGGCTTCCTCTAATCCTTCACAAATCTGCAACATTTTTTTTATTGTCACGAAAAGAAAAAAATAAATATCTTTTTAAAAGTTGTTTAAGTGTCAAGTGCAATACAATAACCTAATGTTTTTAGATGTTCCCGATACAAAAAACTTGTTTTAGTCAAAAGTGCTTCAATTTATCGATATTAAGCAAGAATACCTTATTTTTAACTAATTATTTTTGTATTTTAAGAAGTCCTTAGTAATATCTGCCATAATAAAAAAATATTTTATTATACCAAGTGCCATCTATATATTATTATTATTATTATTATTCATAATCCTTCATTTACTAAATTTCTTGGTATTTATGTAAATAGAAACCTTAATTTTTCAGAACATATTAAAAATGGATGTAAAAAAAATAGATCAGGTTGTTATGCTCTTAGAATTCTTTCTACTGAACTTGATTTTCCACTACTGAAAACTAGTTATTTAGCATAAATGGAATCAATAATAAGGTATGGTATTTGTTTCTGGGGAAACTCTAGTCAAAATCTGTTAAGCTCAGTTTTTATTATGCAAAAAGAGCTATAAGAACTATTTGCAAAATCAAATCTCGCCAACCTTTATTTATTAAAGATAAGATATTGACACTGACATCTATTTTTATATTGGAAACTGTTTGTTTAATATATAAAAAATATTGGTGTAATTATAATAAAAATTCTTTACTTATATAATTTTAGAAATAACTCCTGCATTGATCTACTCATACCACCAAATATGATTAAAAAATCTGTAATAAAATTTATGAATCAAAAAAGATATTTAATCATTTACCAAATTCTATAAAAAATATTCAAAGCATAAAGAAATTAAAAAAAGTTAAAACAATCTTACTTAAAGAAGCGTATTACAGTATAAATGAATTTTTCGAGAATACATTTCCATAAAAGGTATTTCTTTTTACTATTATAAAGGGTGGGCCATCTATTGGTCCGATTTTGAGTAGATCATTAAATAGACAAAAGCTGATTTTTTTGCAACGAATTTCGCTTTATTTGCTACAGTGTTTCCTCCGATTAACTATGGAAAGTGATTTCATTCAAATGTTGGCCACGGCTGGCTCGGCAGTAGGCCATCCTGGAACACCAATTTTCAAGCACTTTGTTAACTGTTTCCTGGTCAATTTGGACAATTTCGGCACGAATATTCTGTTTCAAGTGATCAATTGTTTGGGGATTGTCGGCATAAACTTTACTCTTTAATGTACCCCACAGAAAAAAGTCCAGCGGCTTCAAATCGCTGCTGCGAGCAGGCCAGTGGACATCGCCGAAACGGAAAATCACACGGTTGTTGAATCTTGTGCGCAGAAGGTTGATGCTACGCGCGGCGGTATGACAAGTTGTGCCATCTTGTTGAAACCATAATTCATCGAGATCGATATCTTCCAATTCCTGCCACAAGAAGTCAGTTATCATGTCGCGATAACGTTCACCATCGATATTCACGGCGCGCCCTTCCGCATTTTCGAAAAAGAAAGGACCTATCACGCCACCACTCCAAAATCCGCACCACCCGGTGACTCGAGCTGGATGCATTGGCTTTTGGACGACAACCTGTGGATTGTCCGTTCCCCAAATTCTGCAATTTTGTTTGTTGACGTAGCCGCCGAGGTGAAAATGCGCTTCGTCAGAAAAGATGATTTTTCTTGCGAAATTTGGGTCATCGTTCAACTCATTTAAAGCCCACTCAGCGAAGCGTAAACGTTGTGGAAGGTCATTCGGTTTCAGTTCCTGAACTAGTTGGATTTTATACGCAAACATACCAAGGTCTTTGTGCAAAATCCTCCTTAGAGTGGTTCGTGGAATGCCGACTTGTTGACTTCTGCGCCGAGTCGATGTTCCGGGGTTTTGACGAACACTTTCGGTCACAGCAGCGATTGCTTCTGCTGTAAGCACCGGACGTGTATGCGGCATACGTCTGGCATCGACCAGCATCCCAGTTTCACGAACTTTATGCACCAGCTTTCGAATTGCACGCGCGGTAGGCGCTGCATTTCTGCCAAATTTTGTACGCAATTTTCGCAATGTTTCACTTATGACAGAACCACATTCAAAATAAGTTTTCAGTATTTCAAAGCGTTGTTCCAAAGAAAACCGATCCATATTTGTTCAGCGGAAGGTTAGAACTAGCCTAGAATCAACAACTTATGGTGCTAAAGTTGACAGCGACACTATCGACAGGCTGTTCAAAATCGGACCAATAGATGGCCCACCCTTTATATTTGTGTGTGTATCTATCTATTTTGTATGTGTATATATAATTTATTGTTTTGCTTTGTCTACAAAGATATCTAAATATTTTTCATGACAATAAAGCTTATTATTATTATTATTATTAAAAAGAGTTTAAAAAAGTTTATAGGAAGTTGTTATATTGTTTTCGTGTGTTCTTTGCAATTTCGAGAGATTGCCCACCTATTCTGGGACATCCTGTATCTATCAAATTTGCAAGCCCAAGCATATATTTTTTGATCCTAAATTCACAGTGTTATCTACCTTAATAATTTTTATTAAAATATTTTTATATTCCTTTCCCAAGGGAACATGCCAATCCCAGTTTATCCCAAATATTAGAACAAAGTCCCGTAAGGAAAAACCTGTCCACTCGGCGTTCTTGTTGTTCGTTTACGAAGAAAAAAACCTGGTACCCCTTGTAATTGTTTCTCGAGGTTTGATATGGACCAATAAAAATATTTTAAATAACTTTTTTTTATTTTCAGAACGAGGAACAAAAGACAAAACTTTTATTGGAGTAAGTGGAGAACTTTCTATTATTGTCCACATCTAGATAAGATACTGTTTGTGGTAGAGATGTGTTCTCTTTTTAGTGGACTGTATTACATGTTGTTGTATATATGTATCTCTTGTAGTTTTGGAAATATGGCCATTCGAATCTAAAAATGGTAGATATAGGGTCTATTTTATCTTCGACACTAAACTTAGAGCTTGGAGCTGTAGAGATAATAAAAATTTAACATAAATTTCAGATTTGAATGGCCATATTTTTTAAACTATAAGAGATAGACATATCAAATGTGACATTTTCTTAAAGCTCTTTAAAATATCTATTTAATGGTGATGTAATATACAAAGTGTTTTATTTAAAAAATGCCAGTTTACTATTAAATTCCCGAGTATGGCCATATTTCCCAAACTTTCAAAAATTGTGGATTTTTTAAGCTCTTTGATAGATCTTTCAAATAGTGATATAAAATTTTCCTACTTTTTGAGATACGCCACTTCGTGATATTGCCAACGAAATTGCTTATGGCTACGTGTTATAAGCAGGGCGTCATTTTTCATGAATTTTACGATCGGGAAATCCCAAATAATCAATTAAATTATGATAAGGGTGGACCTGTTGTTTAGTTAAATATTTTCAGTGTTGCAACCACCATATTTAAAAAATACTTCAAATTTTGTTAACGTTGCCAATACTTTATTTGGTTTTAATTGAAAAACACTAACTCTTATGAGAAGTGCGCATGTGCAAAGGTGGACAGCAATTCTCCCAGTTTGGGGTCAAAAATTCGTGCGCAGGTGTATTGAAAATATATGGCAATCATTTTCTATTAGCTATCCATATTATTTTTAGATCATTGTTGGCAGCACGTTAATCAGCGGAAAAAGTAGTACAACTTGACTAAATCCAATAACAAGGAAGTTAGCAATAGTGTCGATCACCCTGTACGTCATTACTGACTGTTCCTGTAATACTGGTTTCTAAAAACTGCAATAGAATTGACAGGAAATTCTGGGAGCTCAAAATAGCCTAGAACGGCTAGATTTTTACAAGATAAATTGTTAAATCTTGTTATGAAATTTTTGTATATTGTATCAATTATTGTAAAATGGAGTATTCGTTAAATCAATAAATATGTGGCTGTATTTTACTAATTCTAAATTAAACTTGTTCATACCTTGACCAACAATCTGCCTTTAAGGTTCGTTGATTTTAGCCGTTTTGGATCTTCATTTACAATTGGTTTGTTTTTGATCTTCCTTACGCTGTCAGCGTATCTCAGGGTCGACAATGTTTCTTCCAAATTGTAATCGGCCGGACTAATACATGCAATCATTAAAGTGATGCTATTTCCACCCAGCGAATCTAAAATCAATTATGCTAATTACCTTTATATGTTGTACAGGGTCCTCCAACAAGGAATACACGGGGTCATAAATGTGGCTTTTCTCATTTAAAAAAATGAGATAAGGTCATATTGTGTATTTTTTGCTTGTATAATCATAAAAACAACACTACTGTGTATACAATGATCACAAGATTAGGAAAGCCAGTATGGGCATCTTAAAAATGGAAACAATGTTAAGGTTTTATGTGCCTTATAATATGCTGTTTAGAAAGTTTTAAAATTTCAAGTATTTCAAAAAAATTTGAAATATGTTTTATTTTTTTCCTGGCCCTATTTAAAATCAAATTTTTAAATAAAGTGAACTTTAGCATTGCCACTTTTTTGCTCTACCCAATGGTGGTATTTTATTTACACTGCGACGTTTCGTTTTTGTAGGACCATCAACAACTTTATTTTTTAAATACGGTCCCTATATTTTAATATAGAAATTTCAATGCCAATTTCATTTCAAATTTTCTTTATAGTTTAACCGTCATACGGACCTATATTTCTGAGAATTCGGCAAAATAACATTAGTAGTTTAAAAAGTTAAGAGATATAGGACAAATTAAATTACAACCTGTATAATTATATTACCATTAAATTAATAATCTTTCAAAGTGTTTTTAAACAGACCACCTTTGCTATGTACCAAATAACTAAATAAATATGTCGTTCTTAAATATTTTTAGAAAAACAGTCTTCAGAATTTAAAGAATATTTTTTTATTTACATTAAATCTTCAGCATTAAACTTACTTCTTACACTTACAAAAACCCAATGGAGATGTAAAATTATTTATAAACATTTAGTCCTCCCTTTAGACCCCTGTTTTTAACCAGCGTGAATATTTAATGTGATGGGTGAAAATAATTGACTATTTATATTTTGACTTCTGACACTGAAAAACAGGAAGATCCGCCTCATTACATATTTGCATATTTTTCTCAGTGTCATCCAAAAAAAAATCATATCTTAATATTCGTTAATCATACCGCAATTTTTTTATTTTTTTTTGAATAGAAAATTGAACATTCTAAAAAAGCGTCTTATACTTTTTTGATAAATTGGACCATTAAAAAGATATTCAAAGTTAAAGTCCTAAGAGTTTTAAGAAAAATCATTTTTTCATTCATCGCCAAGCATTCCCTAAAGGTGCCTAGGAACCAATTTTTTAGTGTAAATAAAAATAGTTGATTTTTTGACCCACCCTAATATTCAATATATTTGTTTTTTTCCAGACATCAAAATAAAACGGCAAAGCTGCACCTGGTTGATTTAGTCGGTTCTCAAAGACCTGAATACACGGGAGCGCAGGGAACAGGAACAGATACATTTAAAGAGGCAGTCGATATAAACAAAGGGCTTTTTGTACTAGGAAATGTAATCAGAAGCCTTGGAGATAATAAGTTACTGCACGAATTTATTCCATACAGGGATAGCAATCTTACAAGACTTCTTAAGGGTAAATAAATATTAAAAAATATTTCTCTATTATTTTAAAAAGCGTATTTAGTAGCTATGGATTTATAGCTTAAGAACTAGTGAGGAATATAGATTTTTTTATACAGGGTATCCGACGTGTAGACGGTCATTAAACCAAGCCTTGGCCACATTTGTGACAATTCTGGAATTATAAAAAAATCCTTGTGTGTCTTTTTTTTATAAAAACACTTATTGACTACCACTTTGTTCCAAGAACAATTTTATTAGTTACATATACAGGGTGTAATTTAATTTGTCCTATATCTCTTAACTTTTAAACTACTAATGTTATTTTGCCGAATTCTCAGAAATATAGGTCCGTATGACGGTTAAACTATAAAGAAAATTTGAAATGAAATTGGCATTGAAATTTCTATATTAAAATATAGGGACCGTATTTAAAAAATAAAGTTGTTGATGGTCCTACAAAAACGAAACGTCGCAGTGTAAATAAAATACCACCATTGGGTAGAGCAAAAAAGTGGCAATGCTAAAGTTCACTTTATTTAAAAATTTGATTTTAAATAGGGCCAGGAAAAAAATAAAACATATTTCAAATTTTTTTGAAATACTTGAAATTTTAAAACTTTCTAAACAGCATATTATAAGGCACATAAAACCTTAACATTGTTTCCATTTTTAAGATGCCCATACTGGCTTTCCTAATCTTGTGATCATTGTATACACAGTAGTGTTGTTTTTATGATTATACAAGCAAAAAATACACAATATGACCTTATCTCATTTTTTTAAATGAGAAAAGCCACATTTATGACCCCGTGTATTCCTTGTTGGAGGACCCTGTACAACATATAAAGGTAATTAGCATAATTGATTTTAGATTCGCTGGGTGGAAATAGCATCACTTTAATGATTGCATGTATTAGTCCGGCCGATTACAATTTGGAAGAAACATTGTCGACCCTGAGATACGCTGACAGCGTAAGGAAGATCAAAAACAAACCAATTGTAAATGAAGATCCAAAACGGCTAAAATCAACGAACCTTAAAGGCAGATTGTTGGTCAAGGTATGAACAAGTTTAATTTAGAATTAGTAAAATACAGCCACATATTTATTGATTTAACGAATACTCCATTTTACAATAATTGATACAATATACAAAAATTTCATAACAAGATTTAACAATTTATCTTGTAAAAAATCTAGCCGTTCTAGGCTATTTTGAGCTCCCAGAATTTCCTGTCAATTCTATTGCAGTTTTTAGAAACCAGTATTACAGGAACAGTCAGTAATGACGTACAGGGTGATCGACACTATTGCTAACTTCCTTGTTATTGGATTTAGTCAAGTTGTACTACTTTTTCCGCTGATTAACGTGCTGCCAACAATGATCTAAAAATAATATGGATAGCTAATAGAAAATGATTGCCATATATTTTCAATACACCTGCGCACGAATTTTTGACCCCAAACTGGGAGAATTGCTGTCCACCTTTGCACATGCGCACTTCTCATAAGAGTTAGTGTTTTTCAATTAAAACCAAATAAAGTATTGGCAACGTTAACAAAATTTGAAGTATTTTTTTAAATATGGTGGTTGCAACACTGAAAATATTTAACTAAACAGACAGGTCCACCCTTATCATAATTTAATTGATTATTTGGGATTTCCCGATCGTAAAATTCATGAAAAATGACGCCCTGCTTATAACACGTAGCCATAAGCAATTTCGTTGGCAATATCACGAAGTGGCGTATCTCAAAAAGTAGGAAAATTTTATATCACTATTTGAAAGATCTATCAAAGAGCTTAAAAAATCCACAATTTTTGAAAGTTTGGGAAATATGGCCATACTCGGGAATTTAATAGTAAACTGGCATTTTTAAATAAAACACTTTGTATATTACATCACCATTAAATAGATATTTTAAAGAGCTTTAAGAAAATGTCACATTTGATATGTCTATCTCTTATAGTTTAAAAAATATGGCCATTCAAATCTGAAATTTATGTTAAATTTTTATTATCTCTACAGCTCCAAGCTCTAAGTTTAGTGTCGAAGATAAAATAGACCCTATATCTACCATTTTTTAGATTCGAATGGCCATATTTCCAAAACTACAAAGAGATACATATATACAACAACATGTAATACAGTCCACTAAAAAGAGAACACATCTCTACCACAAACAGTATCTTATCTAGATGTGGACAATAATAGAAAGTTCTCCACTTACTCCAATAAAAGTTTTGTCTTTTGTTCCTCGTTCTGAAAATAAAAAAAAGTTATTTAAAATATTTTTATTGGTCCATATCAAACCTCGAGAAACAATTACAAGGGGTACCAGGTTTTTTTCTTCGTAAACGAACAACAAGAACGCCGAGTGGACAGGTTTTTCCTTACGGGACTTTGTTCTAATATTTGGGATAAACTGGGATTGGCATGTTCCCTTGGGAAAGGAATATAAAAATATTTTAATAAAAATTATTAAGGTAGATAACACTGTGAATTTAGGATCAAAAAATATATGCTTGGGCTTGCAAATTTGATAGATACAGGATGTCCCAGAATAGGTGGGCAATCTCTCGAAATTGCAAAGAACACACGAAAACAATATAACAACTTCCTATAAACTTTTTTAAACTCTTTTTAATAATAATAATAATAATAAGCTTTATTGTCATGAAAAATATTTAGATATCTTTGTAGACAAAGCAAAACAATAAATTATATATACACATACAAAATAGATAGATACACACACAAATATAAAGGGTGGGCCATCTATTGGTCCGATTTTGAACAGCCTGTCGATAGTGTCGCTGTCAACTTTAGCACCATAAGTTGTTGATTCTAGGCTAGTTCTAACCTTCCGCTGAACAAATATGGATCGGTTTTCTTTGGAACAACGCTTTGAAATACTGAAAACTTATTTTGAATGTGGTTCTGTCATAAGTGAAACATTGCGAAAATTGCGTACAAAATTTGGCAGAAATGCAGCGCCTACCGCGCGTGCAATTCGAAAGCTGGTGCATAAAGTTCGTGAAACTGGGATGCTGGTCGATGCCAGACGTATGCCGCATACACGTCCGGTGCTTACAGCAGAAGCAATCGCTGCTGTGACCGAAAGTGTTCGTCAAAACCCCGGAACATCGACTCGGCGCAGAAGTCAACAAGTCGGCATTCCACGAACCACTCTAAGGAGGATTTTGCACAAAGACCTTGGTATGTTTGCGTATAAAATCCAACTAGTTCAGGAACTGAAACCGAATGACCTTCCACAACGTTTACGCTTCGCTGAGTGGGCTTTAAATGAGTTGAACGATGACCCAAATTTCGCAAGAAAAATCATCTTTTCTGACGAAGCGCATTTTCACCTCGGCGGCTACGTCAACAAACAAAATTGCAGAATTTGGGGAACGGACAATCCACAGGTTGTCGTCCAAAAGCCAATGCATCCAGCTCGAGTCACCGGGTGGTGCGGATTTTGGAGTGGTGGCGTGATAGGTCCTTTCTTTTTCGAAAATGCGGAAGGGCGCGCCGTGAATATCGATGGTGAACGTTATCGCGACATGATAACTGACTTCTTGTGGCAGGAATTGGAAGATATCGATCTCGATGAATTATGGTTTCAACAAGATGGCACAACTTGTCATACCGCCGCGCGTAGCATCAACCTTCTGCGCACAAGATTCAACAACCGTGTGATTTTCCGTTTCGGCGATGTCCACTGGCCTGCTCGCAGCAGCGATTTGAAGCCGCTGGACTTTTTTCTGTGGGGTACATTAAAGAGTAAAGTTTATGCCGACAATCCCCAAACAATTGATCACTTGAAACAGAATATTCGTGCCGAAATTGTCCAAATTGACCAGGAAACAGTTAACAAAGTGCTTGAAAATTGGTGTTCCAGGATGGCCTACTGCCGAGCCAGCCGTGGCCAACATTTGAATGAAATCACTTTCCATAGTTAATCGGAGGAAACACTGTAGCAAATAAAGCGAAATTCGTTGCAAAAAAATCAGCTTTTGTCTATTTAATGATCTACTCAAAATCGGACCAATAGATGGCCCACCCTTTATAATAGTAAAAAGAAATACCTTTTATGGAAATGTATTCTCGAAAAATTCATTTATACTGTAATACGCTTCTTTAAGTAAGATTGTTTTAACTTTTTTTAATTTCTTTATGCTTTGAATATTTTTTATAGAATTTGGTAAATGATTAAATATCTTTTTGATTCATAAATTTTATTACAGATTTTTTAATCATATTTGGTGGTATGAGTAGATCAATGCAGGAGTTATTTCTAAAATTATATAAGTAAAGAATTTTTATTATAATTACACCAATATTTTTTATATATTAAACAAACAGTTTCCAATATAAAAATAGATGTCAGTGTCAATATCTTATCTTTAATAAATAAAGGTTGGCGAGATTTGATTTTGCAAATAGTTCTTATAGCTCTTTTTGCATAATAAAAACTGAGCTTAACAGATTTTGACTAGAGTTTCCCCAGAAACAAATACCATACCTTATTATTGATTCCATTTATGCTAAATAACTAGTTTTCAGTAGTGGAAAATCAAGTTCAGTAGAAAGAATTCTAAGAGCATAACAACCTGATCTATTTTTTTTACATCCATTTTTAATATGTTCTGAAAAATTAAGGTTTCTATTTACATAAATACCAAGAAATTTAGTAAATGAAGGATTATGAATAATAATAATAATAATAATATATAGATGGCACTTGGTATAATAAAATATTTTTTTATTATGGCAGATATTACTAAGGACTTCTTAAAATACAAAAATAATTAGTTAAAAATAAGGTATTCTTGCTTAATATCGATAAATTGAAGCACTTTTGACTAAAACAAGTTTTTGTATCGGGAACATCTAAAAACATTAGGTTATTGTATTGCACTTGACACTTAAACAACTTTTAAAAAGATATTTATTTTTTTCTTTTCGTGACAATAAAAAAAATGTTGCAGATTTGTGAAGGATTAGAGGAAGCCCATTAAAAAGTGACATAAAAATTATTCAATATATAAGTATTTAAGCAAAAAATTATTTTTCTCGAAAACGCTTTAATTTATCGATATCAAACAAAGGCACCTTTTTTTTAGCTAAGTTAGTCAAAATACTATATTTATTTCTTTATCATACATGGTGTAACCATTGGGTAAACCTTAGTCCACCCCTGGCGCCCTAATGAACGCGAATCATTTAAGAAGTTCTTAGTAATATATGTCATATTAGAAAAAATATTTCAATATACCAAGTACTATAAAAGTTATTCGAAAAAAACCCGATTTTTAGCTACGTCCTTTAAGCTCACATATCTCAGAAAAGAGGGGCTTTAGAAAAAGAAGTTTATAGGAACTTGTCACAACTATTTTCTTGCGTTCTAAAAGAATTCGAAAGATTGCCTACCATTTGGGACACCCTGTATATAACTTTCTGAACTTTTCATCAATTTTTGCAGATTTTTCTGGTATATCAGTAAAAAAGTATTTCTGAATAACAAAAATTGGTAACCTAAAATAAAACGCCCTGTCTCTCGAAAATGAAACGTTTGACGATTATTCTTATAGCAGGTTTTATCCTCAAATTTTGCCAGTGACATCTAAATTATTTAAAAAATTTAAGAGATATGAGTACTTTTGCTCTTTCGTATATCAGTCACAATTTTGATAGCATTTTCAATATACCAAAGATTAAGAAGGTAAAGCATAATTTGAAAAAGAAACATCATATTTTTCGTAATTTTAGTAGTTTTTTTTTCTCCCAGGGAGCCGTCTGCATGTCCGGTGGCACTGCAGCCTGAAGGCTTATTGTACCAAACTCCCGTTTTATTGTACCCATTCCAGTACCCTAGTTCCTTGAAGAAGGCGGTATAGGTCTGCTGGGTGCGTACCATATGTTTCCGGGGGCACTCTAATATCCCCGAAGATTGCCTGTCTTTTGTGATCCAGTGCCTCACACTCTGACAGTATGTGGGATACTGTTTCGGTCTCTGCTCCACATAATCTGCAGTCCAGATCTCCGTTGTATAATCCCATTTTATTTAGGTGTTCTTTCACTGGAGCATGTCCGGTGAGGAAACCTGTGATCGTTCTTAGCTGATTCCTACCCATTTTGAGTAGTTCTTTAGCTCTTTTTGTGCATGGTCCACTGATGTATATTTTCCCATGCATGTGTTGAGGAAGCCTTTCCCAGTGCAGTCTTTGCTGGTCCTTTACCCAGTTTTGTACCGCACTCCGGAAGGTGCTCTTTGGCACTCCAAGGACTGGTTCTGGCCCGACGTATGTCGTGGCTGACCCCTTCTAGCCAGTTCGTCTGCGTTTTCATTGCCTCGAATTCCGCAATGCCCTGGCACCCACATCAACCTCGTGTTGTTGCGTTCCTCCAGTTCCCT
This sequence comes from Listronotus bonariensis, assembly GCA_014170235.1. NCBI lineage: Eukaryota > Metazoa > Arthropoda > Insecta > Coleoptera > Curculionidae > Listronotus > Listronotus bonariensis. Next base: position 14,767 of record JACEGR010005419.1, read on the forward strand.
GAGTTCCTCGAGGCATTCTAGTACCAGCCAAGACGATACCTTGGGATTAATTAGTGCACCAAGGGCTGCTTGACTATCCGTAAGAATGTTGATTGTACAATTTGTGCCGGGCCTTTGGTTGTTAATCCTGGCACATTGTAAGATCGCAAAAATTTCTGCTTGAAATACAGAGGCGTGGTTTCCCAGTGGAAAGGTCAAACGAGTGTTTCCCATCTCACTGTAGACACCTGCTCCTGACCCTTCTTCGGTTTTGGACCCGTCCGTATACCAGGTTTGACCTCGAAGAGAGAGTCTGAAATTTTCGTTTGCCCAGTTCTCCCTTGGGTGTATTGTCACCTGAAAGGGTCTTCTGGGTACGATTTGTGGGGTCATATAGTCTGTCCTCATATCCATTATGGGACTCCTTGATATTTTTTATTTCCATGTGTCCTGATCTAACTTTTGTGTTGCTCAGGTTGTGTTTCAGTCTGTATACCCCCATTCTCGCCTCCCCTTGTACCACTATATGCAGTGGCGGGAGGTCAAGTAGGGTCTCCAAGACCGCTGTTGGTGTACTTTTAATGCATCCCGCTATGCCAAGGCAGGCTAGTCTTTGCACCTTGCTCAGCCGAAGCATAGCCGTGTGCTGTCTGGTCTTGGTCCACCAAACAATGGATGCATATGTTATGGCTGGTTTCACCACAGTATTGTACAACCAGTGAACCATTTGTGGTCTTAGTCCCCACGTTTTGCCATATGTTCTGCGAGCCAGAATTAATGCTATTTCCGCTCTTTTGATTACTTTGTCCAAATGGTGGTTCCAGGTGAGTTTTGAGTCCAATATAACCCCCAAATACTTAACCTCCCCCATCATTGGTATTTCAGTGCCTTGAAGATTGAGAGGACCCAACCCCTCTAGTTTTCTTCTTTTGTGAAAGGCACTATTCTGGATTTGGTTGGACTGATTTTTAAACCAACCTCTTCCGTCCAAGTAGCTACTATATTCAGAGCCTGTTGCATTCGCTCTCTGACCGTAGTATTGAATTTGCCCTGGCATACAATGACTATGTCATCCGCATACCCTAAAACATCATGGTTGTTGCTCTTAAGCCTGTCTATCAGCCCGTCCACAACAAGGTTCCAGAGAAGGGGAGATAATACTCCCCCTGTGGGCATCCCCTTGCTACCCGCGCCGACAGAGTTTCACCTAAGAGTGTCGAGTGGATCACACGGTCTTTTAGCATGCAGCCTATCCATCTGCAGCATGTTTCGTCAACTTGCCTGTGACGAATCGCCCTTGTGATCACTTTCAAAAGAGGTGTTGTCAAATGCGCCCTCTATATCGAGAAAAGCTCCCAACAACACCTCTTTGTTTTCCAGAACGTACTCCACCCTTTGTACAAGGTCATGGAGTGCCGTTTCCGTTGACAAACCTGCTGTGTATGCATATTGGGCCTTGTGTAGTGGTCTGTTTACCAAGACACCCCTCTAATATGCATATCTACCAGTTTCTCAAGTGTCTTTAGTACAAACGACATAAGACTTATTGCTCTTAGGGACTTTGCTTTATCCTGTCCTGACTTGCCAGGTTTAGGAATAAAGACCACCCTAATGTGCCTCCAGACTTTTGGTATGTATCCCAGTCCCAAACTTGCTCTGAGAATCGTGCAAAGCCTGGTGTATAATGTTATGTCGCCTTTCTGCAACATAACCGGATAGATCCCGTCAGGACCTGGTGATTTAAATGGTTCAAAGGAATCTATCGCCCATTTTAACTTGCTTTGATTTACCACTTCTTTTGCCACTCGCAAATTTTCCCCAGTACCTCTTCTTGGTATCGGGTCTAAATAGTGCTCAGTGTCTGGTGGTAAATCAATTATTTCGCACCCAGGAAAGTGCACTCCGAAAAGTTCTTCTAGTGTTTCCTTTCCGTTTTGTGTGTACCCCCTGTTCGTTTCTCTAGAGAGTTAATTGTTCTTTGAGGGTCCTTAGAAAGGATTTTTTGGAGCCGAGCACATTCTGGAGTCTGTTCTACCTCCTCACAGTGCTTTCTCCATGAGTTCCTTTTTGCTTCCCTCAAAGCTTTGCTATAGCCAGTCAGGGTCTCGCGGTACTCGTCCCACTCCCCTGTTTTTGGGCTTTATTATATTTTTTTCTGGTTTCTGCCCTTAGTTTTGCGAGGTCTGTATTCCACCAGGGCACATTCCTGTTGGATTTCCTTGCAATTTCGGGACAGTTTTGGTTGAAGGCAGTCAGGATTGCGTCCTGCAGCTGCTCCGCTGCGAGGTCCAGATCTGCCGTATTACTTATCGACTTTTTCACTCGTTCTAACCCATGTTTTAGGTCTGCTTGATAAGCTTCCCAATTGGTTTTCCGAGGATTTCGATAGGTTTCTATTTCAGGACTATGACCTGAAATTGTGAAGCTAATGTGCCTGTGGTCTGAACAACTCACCTCATCAGTCACATGCCAATTCTTAACAAAACTACTTATAAAAGTAGTTGAGATTGTTATATCTAATACCTCCTTCCTGTTAATGGTTACAAAGGTAGGTTTATTTCCTACATTTAAAATGTCTAAATTATTTGCCATTATAAATTGTAGTAGTGACTCACCTCTTTGGTTGGTGTCCGTGCTTCCCCAGGTCTGGTGGTGTGCGTTTGCATCGCTGCCGATGATGAGATGCGATCCATTGCCTCTGCATTCTCTCACCAGTCTTTCTACCTCCCTGGTTGGCGGCTGTTCGGGATCATCACTTGGCAGATAGGCCGAACCGAGGACCATTTCCCTCGTTCCTTCTGCCGTGTTGATCCTTATCTTTACCGTAGTTAGGTCCCTGAAACAGAAATTATTTAAGGGCAGTAACTTAATATTATTTCTAACTAAAATACAGGTCCTAGGGACCTGGGTGGATCTGCAGTAAATGAGCTCTCCACCTACCCCCGTAAGGCCTCTAATTTTGCCCTGGTTTACCCAGGGTTCTTGTATGAGGGCCACATCATATTCCCTCATTGATTTTGTAAGGACTGCTGATGCAGCCTTACTGTGTTGGAGGTTGATCTGGATTACTCGAATCCCCTCCATCAGGTCCCCGAATCACCCTGAAAGTTACCGTTCCCAAGCCATAAAATAACCTGAAACGGGCTGCTTCCAGGACCTTGTAGGTGGCCTCGTTGATGGAGAAGGTCAGTGTTTGGCCCCCTTCACCCATCTTTTGCTTTTAAGCAGCCAGTCCCCCGTCTCCAAACCAGGGTTTTGGACCGCGAGGCGGTCCCTGACCACTTTCTCCTCTGTACCTGCTCCCGGTACAAACACAAGGACTATGGGCCTCTTCGGGAGGTCCTTTGATTCGACGACTGTCAAATCAGCCCCTCCCAAAGTTGTCCCAGCCCCCGCACCGTCTCAGTGAGCCAAGCCTTGGTACGCGCATTTGCGCAGGTCATCCACAGAACCCCCGCGCTAAATGTGGTTCTCACAAACTGAAGCCTGTCCTGACTTCCCCAGGGGTGTCAAAGACAACCTGCTCCAGCCTGCTTCTGATCAGCCCTGCTTGATCCTGATTCCTCCTTGGTGTTTTTGCCTCGGAATCATCCGTAGAAGGCGTTGGCGCATTGGGTCGTCTTACACCCGCATCCACCTCCAGGGGATTTTTTCGCACCAGTTTGTTTGGTGTTTGCCTTCAGGAGCCGTGTTTCATCGTCGGTCTCCTCATCATTAATTGTTCTTTGAGGGTCCTTAAAAAGGATTTTTTGGAGCCGAGCACATTCTGGAGTCTGTTCTACCTCCTCACAGTGCTTTCTCCATGAGTTCCTTTTTGCTTCCTTCAAAGCTTTGCTATAGCCACTCAGGGTCTCGCGGTACTCGTCCCACTCCCCTGTTTTTGGGCTTTATTATATTTTTTTCTGGTTTCTGCCCTTAGTTTTGCGAGGTCTGTATTCCACCAGGGCACATTCCTGTTGGATTTCCTTGCAATTTCGGGACAGTTTTGGTTGAAGGCAGTCAGGATTGCGTCCTGCAGCTGCTCCGCTGCGAGGTCCAGATCTGCCGTATTACTTATCGACTTTTTCACTCGTTCTAACCCATGTTTTAGGTCTGCTTGATAAGCTTCCCAATTGGTTTTCCGAGGATTTCGATAGGTTTCTATTTCAGGACTATGACCTGAAATTGTGAAGCTAATGTGCCTGTGGTCTGAACAACTCACCTCATCAGTCACATGCCAATTCTTAACAAAACTACTTATAAAAGTAGTTGAGATTGTTATATCTAATACCTCCTTCCTGTTAATGGTTACAAAGGTAGGTTTATTTCCTACATTTAAAATGTCTAAATTATTTGCCATTATAAATTGTAGTAGTGACTCACCTCTTTGGTTGGTGTCCGTGCTTCCCCAGGTCTGGTGGTGTGCGTTTGCATCGCTGCCGATGATGAGATGCGATCCATTGCCTCTGCATTCTCTCACCAGTCTTTCTACCTCCCTGGTTGGCGGCTGTTCGGGATCATCACTTGGCAGATAGGCCGAACCGAGGACCATTTCCCTCGTTCCTTCTGCCGTGTTGATCCTTATCTTTACCGTAGTTAGGTCCCTGAAACGGAAATTATTTAAGGGCAGTAACTTAATATTATTTCTAACAAAAATACAGGTCCTAGGGACCTGGGTGGATCTGCAGTAAATGAGCTCTCCACCTACCCCCGTAAGGCCTCTAATTTTGCCCTGGTTTACCCAGGGTTCTTGTATGAGGGCCACACCATATTCCCTCATTGATTTTGTAAGGACTGCTGATGCAGCCTTACTGTGTTGGAGGTTGATCTGGATTACTCGAATCCCCTCCATCAGGTCCCCGAATCACCCTGAAAGTTACCGTTCCCAAGCCATAAAATAACCTGAAACGGGCTGCTTCCAGGACCTTGTAGGTGGCCTCGTTGATGGAGAAGGTCAGTGTTTGGCCCCTTCACCCATCTTTTTGCTTTTAAGCAGCCAGTCCCCCGTCTCCAAACCAGGGTTTTGGACCGCGAGGCGGTCCCTGACCACTTTCTCCTCTGTACCTGCTCCCGGTACAAACACAAGGACTATGGGCCTCTTCGGGAGGTCCTTTGATTCGACGACTGTCAAATCAGCCCCTCCCAAAGTTGTCCCAGCCCCCGCACCGTCTCAGTGAGCCAAGCCTTGGTACGCGCATTTGCGCAGGTCATCCACAGAACCCCCGCGCTAAATGTGGTTCTCACAAACTGAAGCCTGTCCTGACTTCCCCAGGGGTGTCAAAGACAACCTGCTCCAGCCTGCTTCTGATCAGCCCTGCTTGATCCTGATTCCTCCTTGGTGTTTTTGCCTCGGAATCATCCGTAGAAGGCGTTGGCGCATTGGGTCGTCTTACACCCGCATCCACCTCCAGGGGATTTTTTCGCACCAGTTTGTTTGGTGTTTGCCTTCAGGAGCCGTGTTTCATCGTCGGTCTCCTCATCATTAATTGTTCTTTGAGGGTCCTTAAAAGGATTTTTTGGAGCCGAGCACATTCTGGAGTCTGTTCTACCTCCTCACAGTGCTTTCTCCATGAGTTCCTTTTTGCTTCCTTCAAAGCTTTGCTATAGCCACTCAGGGTCTCGCGGTACTCGTCCCACTCCCCTGTTTTTGGGCTTTATTATATTTTTTTCTGGTTTCTGCCCTTAGTTTTGCGAGGTCTGTATTCCACCAGGGCACATTCCTGTTGGATTTCCTTGCAATTTCGGGACAGTTTTGGTTGAAGGCAGTCAGGATTGCGTCCTGCAGCTGCTCCGCTGCGAGGTCCAGATCTGCCGTATTACTTATCGACTTTTTCACTCGTTCTAACCCATGTTTTAGGTCTGCTTGATAAGCTTCCCAATTGGTTTTCCGAGGATTTCGATAGGTTTCTATTTCAGGACTATGACCTGAAATTGTGAAGCTAATGTGCCTGTGGTCTGAACAACTCACCTCATCAGTCACATGCCAATTCTTAACAAAACTACTTATAAAAGTAGTTGAGATTGTTATATCTAATACCTCCTTCCTGTTAATGGTTACAAAGGTAGGTTTATTTCCTACATTTAAAATGTCTAAATTATTTGCCATTATAAATTGTAGTAGTGACTCACCTCTTTGGTTGGTGTCCGTGCTTCCCCAGGTCTGGTGGTGTGCGTTTGCATCGCTGCCGATGATGAGATGCGATCCATTGCCTCTGCATTCTCTCACCAGTCTTTCTACCTCCCTGGTTGGCGGCTGTTCGGGATCATCACTTGGCAGATAGGCCGAACCGAGGACCATTTCCCTCGTTCCTTCTGCCGTGTTGATCCTTATCTTTACCGTAGTTAGGTCCCTGAAACGGAAATTATTTAAGGGCAGTAACTTAATATTATTTCTAACAAAAATACAGGTCCTAGGGACCTGGGTGGATCTGCAGTAAATGAGCTCTCCACCTACCCCCGTAAGGCCTCTAATTTTGCCCTGGTTTACCCAGGGTTCTTGTATGAGGGCCACATCATATTCCCTCATTGATTTTGTAAGGACTGCTGATGCAGCCTTACTGTGTTGGAGGTTGATCTGGATTACTCGAATCCCCTCCATCAGGTCCCCGAATCACCCTGAAAGTTACCGTTCCCAAGCCATAAAATAACCTGAAACGGGCTGCTTCCAGGACCTTGTAGGTGGCCTCGTTGATGGAGAAGGTCAGTGTTTGGCCCCCTTCACCCATCTTTTTGCTTTTAAGCAGCCAGTCCCCCGTCTCCAAACCAGGGTTTTGGACCGCGAGGCGGTCCCTGACCACTTTCTCCTCTGTACCTGCTCCCGGTACAAACACAAGGACTATGGGCCTCTTCGGGAGGTCCTTTGATTCGACGACTGTCAAATCAGCCCACTCCCAAAGTTGTCCCAGCCCCCGCACCGTCTCAGTGAGCCAAGCCTTGGTACGCGCATTTGCGCAGGTCATCCACAGAACCCCCGCGCTAAATGTGGTTCTCACAAACTGAAGCCTGTCCTGACTTCCCCAGGGGTGTCAAAGACAGCCTGCTCCAGCCTGCTTCTGATCAGCCCTGCTTGATCCTGATTCCTCCTTGGTGTTTTTGCCTCGGAATCATCCGTAGAAGGCGTTGGCGCATTGGGTCGTCTTACACCCGCATCCACCTCCAGGGGATTTTTTCGCACCAGTTTGTTTGGTGTTTGCCTTCAGGAGCCGTGTTTCATCGTCGGTCTCCTCATCATTAATTGTTCTTTGAGGGTCCTTAAAAGGATTTTTTGGAGCCGAGCACATTCTGGAGTCTGTTCTACCTCCTCACAGTGCTTTCTCCATGAGTTCCTTTTTGCTTCCTTCAAAGCTTTGCTATAGCCAGTCAGGGTCTCGCGGTACTCGTCCCACTCCCCTGTTTTTGGGCTTTATTATATTTTTTTCTGGTTTCTGCCCTTAGTTTTGCGAGGTCTGTATTCCACCAGGGCACATTCCTGTTGGATTTCCTTGCAATTTCGGGACAGTTTTGGTTGAAGGCAGTCAGGATTGCGTCCTGCAGCTGCTCCGCTGCGAGGTCCAGATCTGTCGTATTACTTATCGACTTTTTCACTCGTTCTAACCCATGTTTTAGGTCTGCTTGATAAGCTTCCCAATTGGTTTTCCGAGGATTTCGATAGGTTTCTATTTCAGGACTATGACCTGAAATTGTGAAGCTAATGTGCCTGTGGTCTGAACAACTCACCTCATCAGTCACATGCCAATTCTTAACAAAACTACTTATAAAAGTAGTTGAGATTGTTATATCTAATACCTCCTTCCTGTTAATGGTTACAAAGGTAGGTTTATTTCCTACATTTAAAATGTCTAAATTATTTGCCATTATAAATTGTAGTAGTGACTCACCTCTTTGGTTGGTGTCCGTGCTTCCCCAGGTCTGGTGGTGTGCGTTTGCATCGCTGCCGATGATGAGATGCGATCCATTGCCTCTGCATTCTCTCACCAGTCTTTCTACCTCCCTGGTTGGCGGCTGTTCGGGATCATCACTTGGCAGATAGGCCGAACCGAGGACCATTTCCCTCGTTCCTTCTGCCGTGTTGATCCTTATCTTTACCGTAGTTAGGTCCCTGAAACGGAAATTATTTAAGGGCAGTAACTTAATATTATTTCTAACAAAAATACAGGTCCTAGGGACCTGGGTGGATCTGCAGTAAATGAGCTCTCCACCTACCCCCGTAAGGCCTCTAATTTTGCCCTGGTTTACCCAGGGTTCTTGTATGAGGGCCACATCATATTCCCTCATTGATTTTGTAAGGACTGCTGATGCAGCCTTACTGTGTTGGAGGTTGATCTGGATTACTCGAATCCCCTCCATCAGGTCCCCGAATCACCCTGAAAGTTACCGTTCCCAAGCCATAAAATAACCTGAAACGGGCTGCTTCCAGGACCTTGTAGGTGGCCTCGTTGATGGAGAAGGTCAGTGTTTGGCCCCCTTCACCCATCTTTTTGCTTTTAAGCAGCCAGTCCCCCGTCTCCAAACCAGGGTTTTGGACCGCGAGGCGGTCCCTGACCACTTTCTCCTCTGTACCTGCTCCCGGTACAAACACAAGGACTATGGGCCTCTTCGGGAGGTCCTTTGATTCGACGACTGTCAAATCAGCCCCTCCCAAAGTTGTCCCAGCCCCCGCACCGTCTCAGTGAGCCAAGCCTTGGTACGCGCATTTGCGCAGGTCATCCACAGAACCCCCGCGCTAAATGTGGTTCTCACAAACTGAAGCCTGTCCTGACTTCCCCCAGGGGTGTCAAAGACAGCCTGCTCCAGCCTGCTTCTGATCAGCCCTGCTTGATCCTGATTCCTCCTTGGTGTTTTTGCCTCGGAATCATCCGTAGAAGGCGTTGGCGCATTGGGTCGTCTTACACCCGCATCCACCTCCAGGGGATTTTTTCGCACCAGTTTGTTTGGTGTTTGCCTTCAGGAGCCGTGTTTCATCGTCGGTCTCCTCATCATTAATTGTTCTTTGAGGGTCCTTAAAAGGATTTTTGGAGCCGAGCACATTCTGGAGTCTGTTCTACCTCCTCACAGTGCTTTCTCCATGAGTTCCTTTTTGCTTCCTCAAAGCTTTGCTATAGCCAGTCAGGGTCTCGCGGTACTCGTCCCACTCCCCTGTTTTTGGGCTTTATTATATTTTTTTCTGGTTTCTGCCCTTAGTTTTGCGAGGTCTGTATTCCACCAGGGCACATTCCTGTTGGATTTCCTTGCAATTTCGGGACAGTTTTGGTTGAAGGCAGTCAGGATTGCGTCCTGCAGCTGCTCCGCTGCGAGGTCCAGATCTGTCGTATTACTTATCGACTTTTTCACTCGTTCTAACCCATGTTTTAGGTCTGCTTGATAAGCTTCCCAATTGGTTTTCCGAGGATTTCGATAGGTTTCTATTTCAGGACTATGACCTGAAATTGTGAAGCTAATGTGCCTGTGGTCTGAACAACTCACCTCATCAGTCACATGCCAATTCTTAACAAAACTACTTATAAAAGTAGTTGAGATTGTTATATCTAATACCTCCTTCCTGTTAATGGTTACAAAGGTAGGTTTATTTCCTACATTTAAAATGTCTAAATTATTTGCCATTATAAATTGTAGTAGTGACTCACCTCTTTGGTTGGTGTCCGTGCTTCCCCAGGTCTGGTGGTGTGCGTTTGCATCGCTGCCGATGATGAGATGCGATCCATTGCCTCTGCATTCTCTCACCAGTCTTTCTACCTCCCTGGTTGGCGGCTGTTCGGGATCATCACTTGGCAGATAGGCCGAACCGAGGACCATTTCCCTCGTTCCTTCTGCCGTGTTGATCCTTATCTTTACCGTAGTTAGGTCCCTGAAACGGAAATTATTTAAGGGCAGTAACTTAATATTATTTCTAACAAAAATACAGGTCCTAGGGACCTGGGTGGATCTGCAGTAAATGAGCTCTCCACCTACCCCCGTAAGGCCTCTAATTTTGCCCTGGTTTACCCAGGGTTCTTGTATGAGGGCCACATCATATTCCCTCATTGATTTTGTAAGGACTGCTGATGCAGCCTTACTGTGTTGGAGGTTGATCTGGATTACTCGAATCCCCTCCATCAGGTCCCCGAATCACCCTGAAAGTTACCGTTCCCAAGCCATAAAATAACCTGAAACGGGCTGCTTCCAGGACCTTGTAGGTGGCCTCGTTGATGGAGAAGGTCAGTGTTTGGCCCCCTTCACCCATCTTTTTGCTTTTAAGCAGCCAGTCCCCCGTCTCCAAACCAGGGTTTTGGACCGCGAGGCGGTCCCTGACCACTTTCTCCTCTGTACCTGCTCCCGGTACAAACACAAGGACTATGGGCCTCTTCGGGAGGTCCTTTGATTCGACGACTGTCAAATCAGCCCCCTCCCAAAGTTGTCCCAGCCCCCGCACCGTCTCAGTGAGCCAAGCCTTGGTACGCGCATTTGCGCAGGTCATCCACAGAACCCCCGCGCTAAATGTGGTTCTCACAAACTGAAGCCTGTCCTGACTTCCCCCAGGGGTGTCAAAGACAGCCTGCTCCAGCCTGCTTCTGATCAGCCCTGCTTGATCCTGATTCCTCCTTGGTGTTTTTGCCTCGGAATCATCCGTAGAAGCATTGGAGGAGCTCTGTGAATTTGGTTCATCTCGCTAAAAAAAAAAAAAAAATGGTTTGTAATAATTTACATTTTTGTACCCCTATTTTTACATGCGCTCTGGCTACACTTGCAGGATGAGCTGCAAATTCTATCTGCTTTTTGCAGCCGCACCTGGCGTTAGCGCATTGGGTCGTCTTACACCCGCATCCACCTCCAGGGGATTTTTTCGCACCAGTTTGTTTGGTGTTTGCCTTCAGGAGCCGTGTTCCATCGTCGGTCTCCTCATCATCACTTATCTGAAACAAACATGTCAGTTTTGTTATAATTTATGTCCACAAATCGTCCATAATAGAAAAAATTAGGGATCGTAAATGTATAATATTTATGGAAAATATCGGATAATAACGATAAATACGATATAGAATGTTGTAGAAAACTTTTAAAAAAACTGAAAAATTTCGTTAACACTTATTTTAATAAAAGTGGTTAGACTGGATATAAATCTTATTATATATAAAAATTTATTATTAACGTATTTATTGTTATTTTTAAAAGAAAAACTTCCTGAAATGCTTTCTTTATGATCTAAAAATATGCAATTATGTGGATGCAATTTTCTTTTTCTTTTAAATTAAACAAGATATGAAAGAAAATGAAGAGACATAAAAAAATGTGTTTTTATATACTTAATCTCAAAAAGCAAAAATTTTTGTTTATATTACCAGAGTTGGGGTATATAGGGTCGCGACATTAGGCCATATTGCTTTGACGTGTGATGACGTCACATGTCCCATTTTTCGGCCATGTTGTTCAATGCCGGAGATATACAGTTTATTGTATTATTAGAACCGTTTACACAACAGTTTTTAATTATTATTAAGTTGTAAATTCTTTCACTTTAAATAAAAAACATTTGGAATTAAATCTTTTAACAAATATCACTTTAAAAACAATGCAAAATGAAATGCGCAAATCCTAGACGCCACTAGATTGCTCATCAGCTTTGATTTTACCCAGTCTTTCCAACTTTTCTCCGTGGAGTGCCCTTCCTTGCGTCCCCGACCTCGAACCGCCTAAAAGTTGAGGATGTGTCGCAACCTATTCCCAGTATAAATATAAACTAACCTTGTTATATTACTATATTTGGTTTAAAAAAAGTATTCCTTTTGCTACTTTAGTCCTGATAAATTATTTTACTAATTGTAGTTGTATATACATAAATATAATTTAGGGACTTAAAACCATACATTTTTTCATATTGTGGTACGTTCAAGATACTACAATTGGTAGAAAATATCATGTTCTTTGTTTATGTATGTGAATGACAGGCATGACATAAAAACAAACTCCATGATTATTTCACAAAATTTCCGCTATAATTTACTCGAGGGTACCCCGCGAAAAATTTTTTGGAAAAATACTCAAGGGTATGCCGTAGCACGTTAAATGAGCTAAAACGCGATTCCCTGTCGTTTTTTAAATATTTGTTTAAGAAAAAAGTTGTATATTGAAAAGTTTCTTAAAATGATCCAAAGATTATCGGAAAGTTGGTTATTTTTACGGTTTTGTAATTTTGGGAAATTTAATGTGTTAATTATTACCATTACCAAAAATCAATTAACTTTCCGATAATCTTTGGATCATTTTAAGAAACTTTTCTATGTACAACTTTTTCTCAAAACAAATATTTAAAAAACGGCAGCGAATCGCGTTTTAGCTAATTTAACGTGCTACGGCATCCTCTTAAGATTGTCATCGGAACGCAACTAAAATTACCCATTTGATGGGTCAAAAAATAGAAGTGGGTTTTTTTTAATTAGCATTGAGAACAATAAAAAAATAATTCTTTTAAGTATCATTAATTTCAGTTTTTCCTACGCTCGGTGTGAAATTAATACTTACAATGATTATATCAGGTTCGCCGGAATCATGTACCACAACTATTGGTACATTCAGCTCCGCCGGTGTTACATTTTGTGGCGTTACTGCCGAGAGGGCTGCTTTCTAACAATAAAAAAAATATTATTAGTATACGGTGTGTCTCAGGATAGATGTTACATGAGGACAAATAAACCAAAAATATTTAAATTTTATAACGGCATTTTCTAAAAACCGTTCGGATAGTCCATAACTGAGAAATACAGAATTTTACTCTAATCGGTAATATACAGGGTGAGTAATAACTAAAATATGAACCTAAATTATCTTCAAGACCAGCTTCAACTCTATGGTCGATGCAGCTTTTATAAACACTGTAAAATGAATAGTTTAATCTCAAAGTCCAGCGCCCACGCCACGCCGTCGTCAACGCTAGCGGCAAGTTTTTAAACTAACGTTTAGTGCTTTCTAATAAATTTTATTATTATTTTTTTTTAAATTAATAAAGCCGCCAATATGTGATAGCTTTCCAATTTGCAGACGACTCCCCAAAATTAATTTCAAGATGCCAATCTCTTTAAAAAATAAAATTGTGGGAATGACATAGAGACGAATGGAATGGAACCTTTAAATCTATAGGAGGCATGAATTATTAATTGTTTTAAAAGGTTCCACTGGAAGAACATTTTGAGGATTCTTACTAGACGAACTTGGATATTTAATGTGTTTTTAGTTTACTTAAACCTTTTTGTGGCATTTTATTTTATTCATATTAACTGCATAGTTATTTTGTGTAGATCGATTTTAAGTTTTACACTTGTGTAATTTACTGGAGTATTCCTTTCGGTTCTACATCAAAAAATATAGAAGATGACTATTTATTATTCTGTTTTTTAATATTGATCTTAAGTTACACTTAATTTTTCCAAGTAATCTTAAGTGATAAGAAAAAATGTTTTAGACTTCTTATTTTACTTTTTATTGCTTTTTAATAAAATTACTTTCAAAATAATATTCTGGCGATTTTGAACCACCCTATATTTTATAGGGAAATTTTTATTATCACTTTTAGAATTTAAGAAGTAAACATTTTAATGGGGAATTCTTATTTTTTGAAATATTTTTAATAAAACATTTTACAATTGTATGAGTATTGTAATTAAATTGTGAAGGTATTATGCAAAAAAAATATCTAATATTCTAGTTGAAAAAGAGTATTGAATGTCATACTTTATTTATTTATTTATTTATTAAGTATACGGGATTCCCCATTTTTACAATGACTATTATAATTATTGAAAAAAATAACTACAAAATTAAATTAAGCTACAATTAGATAACTAACTAACAAATAACAGGTACATATAGGCAGATCAAAAATATTTATATACAAATCACAAAAAGATCACAGCTACAAGTAAAGTATTAATTTATTAAGGAACCAAATGATTGATCTTAGATTTAAATTGAGACAATGTGCTGTTAAAAACATCCACTCGTGAACCAAAGGTGTTCAGCACACGAAGAGCTCTATCCATCGGTGAGTGCATTCCATAGTTTGTGGTATGAGGGCGGATATAATATAAATTAAAATTCCGAAGATTACGAAAGGGGATTATTAAGTTGAACAAGTGATAGAAGGTCGGAACAGTCAATGAGACCATTAGATAGCTTAAACACAAAACAGAGATCATAAACTTGACGTCTATGCTGTAAAGTGTGTAGTCTTAGCTTTCTCAGTAGATCAGAGCGGTGGTAATTCTCCATCCTTACTCCAGACTTGTATGCGGCAAACCGCAAAAATTTGTTCTGGACCCTCTCCAGCATATTAGAATGAACAGCATACTGTGGTGACCATACCACAGTAGAATATTCTAAAATTGGCCTAACCAAGGAGCAGTACAAAAGTCTGGCGGTGGCAAGTGAGAATTCAGAGCAGCATCTATGTACAAAACCAAGCATTCTCATACCCCTAAGACTAACCTTATTAATGTGCTCCGCAAAGCTAAGATTTTCCGCAAACCAAACACCTAGATCTTTAATTTTGTTTACATAGCCCAGGCTTTTATTATCTATGCCAATTTACCAAATGTGGAGCAAATCCGGTAGCCAAGAGTTTGGCCAGCAAGATATCAAAGTTAACCCTGTCGAACGCTTTGGAGAAGTCCGTATAGATTGCATCTACTTAGACTTTGTTCTCCAAAGCGTCCAACAAGTCAACTTCATATTGTACCAAGTTGTCAGTGGTAGATTTTTTATCAGAAAAGCCAAACTGGTTATGAATTATTAAGCCTCGGCAAGACCAACTCAACTGGTCACAAACCAAGCTGTCAAACAATTTAGGAATCGCTGACTGGTTGCACACCCCTCTGTAGTTTCCAACATCTTCCAGGTCACCAGACTTAAAAATCGGTGTTATGTAGCTATGTTTCCATACCTCCGGAAAAATCTCCGTTTCCAATGACATGTTGAAAATCTGTTGAAGAGGCCTGGATAGGGTATATACACAGTTCTTTAGAAATACATTTGGAATTTTGTCAGGACCCACAGATAGAGTGTTAGGAAGATTATTGATCTTGGTAAAAACCTCAGCAAGCGTCAATTCATTAAGCGATACATCTTTTTGTCTACCAATATTAAGATTTGGAATTTGGCAAATTGTTTTATCATACACGCTGGAAAAAAATAAAGAAAATAAATTAACTATCTCCTCTCCAGACTCACCGCTCTGCCCCTCATAATGCATGCATTTTGGAAGAGATGTCTGTTTCCTTTTATCGTTAATGTATCTCCAGAAACGCCGGGGATTACTCGCCAAGTTCTCCTCAGTGACTCTTATAAATTCATCATGACACACTTTGTGATTATCTTTACATAATTTACGTAACCTTGAGAACTCCAAATAATCCCCTTCGCATCTAGTGGACATATATTTTTTATGAGCAATCTTTTTCCTAATAATAAGATCCTTCAGTTCAGGGCTAAAATACTTGGGAAAATTAGAATTTTTTATTCGCCTCAAAGGCACAAAAACATCCAAACATTGTTGAATAACATTATAAAACCTTTCCACTGCATCCCCAACATTCAACCCCTCAAACATGTTGTACCAAGTAACAGAGCCCAAAAAATCATTAATGGCTATGAAATTTGCACTTTTAAAATCATAATAAAACTCATCATACTGCAGAACCTCAGTGGTACACTCTGTGATCTTAAAACAGTAAGCTACATGATGTATACTATTTGGCAATAAAATGTCACAAGCAGGTACAGTATATAAATCAGAAATATTAGAAAAGAGCAAGTCTAAGAAAACGTTTCTACAGTTAGAAACAGAGTTCACTTGAAACAGGCCCAGATAAGCGCAGGCCTCCGCAACACAGCGGGCAGGTGAGTTCTCTGGGCAGGTGACACCAACTCCCAGCACTTCATTTATCCAAACAGCCTCTGGCAAATTATAGTCACCACACAGAGTCATTACCGCCGAAGGGTAACGGTTGGCCACTTCCAAAAGTGTCTGACAATGTTCATTGTATTTTTCTACAGGAGAATTAGGAGGCAAGTAAACACCACCTATTACTAATGTTCTTCTGGGAAGTTTTACCTCAATAAACAGTTGTTCTATAGTATTTAGGGTCACCTTTATCATTTTGGACTTTATTTTATCAGACACAGCTATAAGGACCCCACCCCCTCTTTGTTTATCACTAGTAGCCTCTGAGCGATCCATGCGGTATATATTATAGCCCTTAAAACATATTTCAGCAGGTAAAAATGCGGCAGAGAGCCAAGTTTCCACTAAAATTATAACAGAATAATTACTCAGACTTACTGCTTCTTCAATTTCTTTCAATCGAGTACGTAAACCACCAACATTCTGATAATAGCATGTAAGGGGTCCTAGTCGTTTTTGGACCAGGATTTGGGCCTTGGCTCCTATTATTTGCCTTAACAATCCGAGGATTTCCCCTGCGATAGGACACAAACCAATCCGATTCACCATTCTCCTTTTTACGGTTCAGCTCCTCATATAGTTTTTTAAGGTGCTCACGTTGAATAGTAGTGAGATCAGCTTTAATATTAATCTTATTATTATAATCAAAGTAACATCATTTTTTTAGTCTGCATGTTAATTTTCGTAAAATTTGTGTTTTCTTGAATTAAATAATTGGTGAAATTTGTCGAATGTGACTTCTGAACGCCTATAGTATATGGTTTGAGCTTTTATTTTGCTTAATTTTCTATAAAATCACCTTAGACATTATTATAACCTTGTTGTTTATCCACGTTATTTTGCGCTGACGTCAAAATTCCACTACATCACAGTAACTAAAGGTGACCATATACTACTGATTTTTGATTCTTGTTTGAACATTATAGTAATTGCGATATTATTTCAAGGTTAATCAAGTAACAAATTTGGAGTTCTATAATTTTATTTTTTATAATGTTTATTGAATTTTAAATGTTTCCTATTGTTTTTCCAAATGTTAATTCCTCATTTTTTCCTAGGACTTCCTGTGTTTGTTTTTAATAATGTCCTGGTAGGTCCCTGGACGAGAAGCGTGTGTCCCTGTACCTAATCCTTCTTTTTAACTAGTCTGCGCCCTACCGTTGAAATAACATATTATTTATTGTTTTGACCTATTTATAGTTAATATTTTTGTTTTTAATACTACGTACAACAACAAATTCCATCTAGAACTTCCAAATTCTTTGTACAACCAACCAAGCATTGAATATGGCATCGCTAGTCTGTTCAAAGTGCCATAAAGGTTGCTTTATAAAGGCAAGGCCGAAGGGTGACGAACTTTTCGGAGCACCTTGCGATCTCTGTAATGAAGTGCTATGCAAAAATTGTGCCACGATCTCAACAACTGAAGCTCATGCAATTGCGCTGGCACAGAGAGTATTAGTATTTTTTGTCCCAAATGTAAAGAGCAGTCAAAGGATATTTCAATGATAAAAAAACTTGAAGACCAGCTTGACAAATACAAAATAGAATCCAACAATCAAATGCTTTATCTAGCAAACCTTGAACAAAAGCATAAAGAGAATACTACGGAGTTGGAAAAGGAAATTGATAAGCTAACCATCGAAAATACAGAGAAAACTAAGCACATAAAGCGACTGAAAAGAAGAACACAAGACTTCGAGGGAGATGTGACTGATGCAGAGGAAAAATATACTGCAAAGATAAATGAACAGAAAAAAAATGTTATAGGGCTAAATAAAGAAATAATATTGCTCAGAGAAAAGAATGCTCAGCTTCAAGAGGAAGTGCAGAATACCGTACTTGAAACAGAAAGATTAAAGATCGAAGTTCGAGAACTCTCATCGTTAAACAAAAATATGATATCTACGATTGAAACTTTAGAGAACGATAATAATGTATACTTTAAAGAACTGAAAAATCTGAGACAGGAAATTGAGAATGCTGAAATTGACAAAAATAAAATGAAGGAAGAACTGATGGCTTGTAATATTAAAAAGGGAACCACTAGTGATAATGGTACACAGACAGTTGATAATACTAAAACTACTACACCCGCCCACCGAACTGTATATCCATTACCAATGTCATCACGCTTTACCAATTCTATTAATGGCACAACACAAGACAAGATAAGCAGAAGTAACGAACAAAGTTCGACATGTGAGCTCCGGAAACCACAGTTACTCATAGTTGGTGATAAAAGATATGTTCAGGGATGTGGACTACTTTTTAAACAATACACTAACGCCAGATTTGATATAAACTGTCAATTTAAGGCAAGAGTCCTGCTCGAGGACACAATAAGGGATTGCGAGGCCCTAAGTGGAAACTTAACAAGGGAAGATTATGTCATTGTTTTTGTGGGGACAGAAAATGCTGTTAGAGGCAAGACAGTTGGTGAGGAACTTTTAAATCAACTTCTCAGGATAAATGAAAGGACAAATCTACTAATTGTCGGACCATCATATATATGGGGTAGAAGGATCCTCAATGAATTTATATACAGGATAAATATGACAATCCAGCAATGTGTGTATCAGAATGGCAAGGGGGCCCTGTTTTTGACGATGAATGCGTTTATGAGTTTTCCGGATGCAACCTGGTATGACCGTTCATTGTATACAGCAAAAACTAGATTGGTAGATTACGTATCAGGTGAAATTCTTACAAAGAAGGACAGGCTGACTTCACAACCAATAATATGTGATGAGAGTATACAGAGGGACTCATGCCTGGTGACTTCAGTACCATCGGAGAAAGGGAATGTGAATTTCGTAACCAATGCTGCTGAAGATACCTGCCACCAAATTCACTCGGAGCCAAAAAACTAGTACGCAAGGGCAACCCTACTACAAACAACACACTCTCTATTTACTATCAGAATGTACGAGGTATAAGAACCAAATTGTCAGACCTTAGATGCAACGTCATTAACTCGAATTTTGACATTATAGTGCTAACAGAAACATGGCTTTGCGAGAATATTGTTGATTCAGAGCTGGGTCTTACCGAGTACAAGATCTATAGAAAGGATAGATCGGCTGATACTAGTTCTAAGTCGATCGGCGGCGGAGTGTTGGTAGCTGTTCGAGGTATAATTCCTTCTAAATGCTTAATAACTTCGTATGGCAATGTTGAACAGATTTTTGTATCCCTCAAGTGGGGTGGCACGGAAGTGTTGGTCGGAGGTGCCTACTTACCACCTAACTCTCCATTGGCTTTGTTCGAGGACCACTGCAGCAGTATTGAGGAAATACTCAGAGATGGTATACATTCCAGTGTTTACTTGTGGGGTGACTATAACTTGCCTAAGGTGGAATGGATGAACGACGAATTGGGTGTCTCAGTTTCTAACCCAACGAATGCCGCAGTGAGAGCTATCTGCGATACCTTTGCATTCTTGAATCTGCACCAAGTAAACAACATAAAAAACTGCAACGGCGTCACTCTGGATTTGTTGTTTTCACGAGAAGCTGGTGCTCATGTTTTGATTGCTGACGATTATATTTTGCCGTGTGACCGTCATCATCCAGCCCTTTGTGTAGATATTTCGGTGAGAATGTCATTCGACCCTCTGACATATGATTCATACTACTTTGACTTTAAGCATGGAGATTACACCGGACTTACCAATTGCCTTAATAGTGTGAACTGGGATAACTTGATGACTTCTACGAACAATGATTTGGGTGCTGCTGTTGAGGACTTTTATAATATACTATACTATTGTATTAATTGTTTTATTCCTCGCATTCGACTCAAAACACCTAAATTTCCAAGGTGGTGTTCTAATGATCTCAAAAGTTTAATTTTTGAAAAAAGAAAGCTCATAAAAGATATAAATCCTCAAAGAACTGGGCAGATTATGCAAGATTCTCAGCCCTCCGATCTCGGTGTAAGGTGCTAAGTAAAGAATGTTATGTTAACTACATCCGAGATACGGAGGACGCTATACCTGATGATATTCGGTCTTTTTGGACGTTTATTAACTCCAATAAAAAAGATTATGGCCTACCACATTACATGTACCTTGGAAATGTGGGTGGCGACGATAGTAGTAAGATAGCCGAACTATTTGCCAAGCATTTTAGCTCTGTATATAAGAAGGATTCAATAATCAATATAACTCAATTTGAAAATACACGAACTGTCGATCTCAATGAGTGTAAAGTAAGTGTAGAGGATGTTTTTTGTAAACTGTCTGGTTTGGATGTTGATAAAGGGCCGGGACCGGACGGCATTGCCCCACGATTGTTGAAGGAGTGTAGATATTCTCTGGCAAGGCCAATTTATATGCTTTTTCTCTATCCCTCAGGAAGGGTGTTTTTCCGAATAAGTGGAAAAGTAGTTATATTACTCCAATTCACAAGAGTGGGGATAAAGCGAATATAGCAAATTATAGACCAATAAGCAGACTTAGTGCGATTCCAAAGGTTATCGAGGATATCGTGTGTGATCTCATTAAAGGTAGAGTGATGCGTGCTTTGGTGGACGAGCAACATGGATTTGTTTGGGGGAAGTCGACACAGACAAATCTCCTGGTTTTCGTTCAGTATATACTGGACTCCCTGGAGAGCCGATGTCAGGTCGACGCAGTCTACACTGACTTTTCAAAGGCGTTTGACAGGGTTGACCACGTTTTGCTCTGTGAAAAGCTGAGGGCTTTTGGAATTACTGGTACCTTGCTTGAGTGGCTCCAGAGTTATTTACATGGTAGAACACAGATTGTCACTGTGAAGGGATCACATTCGGGGAGTATTCTGGCGACTTCTGGCGTACCTCAGGGAAGTCATCTGGGACCGTTCCTTTTTAATATTTTTATTAATGATATTCAATCTGTTATAAAACACTGTAACTTTTTATTATTCGCTGATGATATGAAAATTTTCACAACTATAAAATCACCTTCAGATCAACAAAAGGTACAAACGGATCTAGATGCAATATCCAATTGGTGCTCCAGAAATAATCTAGACCTTAATATAAGTAAATGCAAGTCATTGTCGTTTTATAGAACTCTTAACCCAATACAAACACAATATTTCATCGGAGCCGCTCAGCTTGAGAGTGTCGCATTCATGAACGATCTCGGTGTCATATTGGATAGAAGCATGACTTTCCAGCTGCACTTTGACCATATCATAAACAGGGCACTAAAAATGCTGGGATTTGTTTGCAGGGTCACTCGTGAGTTTAAGGGGCTCTTAGCAGTCAAGTGTTTGTATACGTCCTTAGTCAGATCAATACTCGAATATGCATCAGTTGTATGGTCTCCTACATACGAAAACCATGTGTATGCCTTGGAAAAGGTGCAAAACAAATTTTTGAGATATGCAGCATATAAGCTTAACATTCCAATTCGGGAACACACTCTTCTTGAAGTAAGGACAATAGTGGGTATGGACACTCTAAAAACTAGACGATATTTTAATGATCAAACCTTCCTATTCAAAATATTAAATTTTAATGTCAATTGTCCGGAACTGCTTGATAAATTTGGCCTCTTTGTTCCACCTCGTAATACTTGACACCGTCTTATGTTTGCTCCAAATTTTAGAAGGTGCAATTATGGAATGCATTCTCCGGTCGAGAGAATCATTAGAGGTGCAAACGAGCTTGATGTCGATTTTTTTAATTCTTCACTGCTGCGGTTCAAACATCAAATGAGATTACTTGATCTGTGATGTGTGTATGACGCTTTTGTCACTGACGCGGCTTTTTATGTATAACTTTGAAATTGTTATATCGTTTGAGGTTGGTTATTTTCTAAATGTTATCATGTTTTTCTATTTTTCATGTAAGATATATTATGTATTTAGTTTATTTAGTATATAAGTTAGTCATAGAAACTGTAATTGGGGTTGCCCGTGAATAAATGAATAAATAAATAAATAAATGAATAAATAAATCTTGGTGCCTGCAAGTTTTTTCTTACGCCTTAGACACTCGGTAGCTATAGCCTTATCATTGAATATAACTTTTATAGATCGCTGCCCTGTACCAGGTTTACCTATTCTGCTAACCTTAAAATCGGCAGCAGTATTTACTTCCAGCTTTTCTATAACACTAATGACAAGAGCCTTATCATGATCGATTCGTTCTTTGATATTATCTGATTTGCTTTCTTCAACATTGTGTATAATAATATTATTAGCTCGGTTGCATCTTTCCTGTAACTCATCACAGGCATCCCATTGCGGTGTCGTTTTATCTGTGCTGATAAAAGAAGCCGGTTCATTAGAACTAGAACCAGTTTTTAGAGAAAGAACACAATCACGAAGCTCCGAAACATCCTTTTCCAGGCGGTCTATTCTATCATTCTTGTCACATTGCACTGACTTGAATTCAATCAAGGCCTCGTGGATAGTATTCTGCTGCTCAAGAAGAATCGAAAGGATCTGTGATATGAGAGTCAAAACATCTTTATTATTCATATTATTTTTGTTTCTTAAATTGTCAATCTGAGTTTTGACGTTATTTATTGGCGTCGGTAGTGACCCGGTAGACGGAACCAAGGGTTGAGAAACCACGGACACGCTATCGTTGCTAACTTCATTTCGGTCGGGGACAATAGGATCTTGCGTAAAGTTCCGTGCGGTAGAATTGTTGACACCACCTTGACCGAAAGAAAGTCGCTTAACCTCACTCTTACAGCAGGTTTTACAACGCCAATCGTGGGATCCGGTCTTTTTAAATTTCGCACAAATCTTATTGAAATCGACGGTGGAGAGCCCGGTGCACCCTTTATGGATCCAGGAAATGCAACATGAACACTCTATTGCACTTTGATTTGATTTTACAATGCGATCACAAACAAAACAAACTGATTGATCCGCCATCTTACTTCTACTTGCTTATGCTTATTTGATGTTTAAAATATCCGATCTATTTACTTTCAAACGGTGACCAATTGATCCCAAATATTTTCTTAAACAAACCTCAATATCCTTCAAACTTTCTTTATTCATGTTAATATCCAAAGTGGCTTACATACGTCATAATTTAATAATAAAAAATACAATATTAAAAATACAATAAAATTATTAAACACAAAATATTTAAAATTTTTAAAATCTTAAAATCCTAAAAACCATGGCAACACTAATAATTAAAATAAAATTTTTGGCAAAAGTTAAAACTTTAATCTTTTCCTCTACATTTAAGGTTTAAAATAAGTCCAAACTAACCTCTTTATCACCTGCTACACAATTTGAAAATTACATTTAAAAATGATATAAAATCCACAGCTTACTAAACACTTTTAAAATTGAGATGAAATACACAGTCTACTAGACAACCTAATTACACATTAAAACATATAATCATTAATATTGAAGGAGAGATACTCCTCATGACAATAGAAGGGGTTCTTTATCAAGAATACCTTAATTCTATTTTTAAATTCTTTATATTGTAACTGTCTAATTTTTAATGGCAGTTTATTAAAAAACTTTATGGACCAATACCCCGGGCCGTCCTGACACCTCTTCAGTCTCCAGTAGCTCGGCACTATATTGATCTTATTGCGAGTATTATGACCATGAACATCTTGGTGAGTGGTACACAGATCTAGGTTGTTTTTTAAATCTAATAGATTTCTATATATGTATAGAGATGTCATAGTCATAATCCCCAGAGTTCGGAATGCCTCTCAGCAGTCCTCCCTATAGCCAAGGTTGGCAAGCAACCTTACTGCCCTTCTTTGCAAATTAAAAACTCTACTTGATTCAGCCGAGTGACCCCATACTTGAACTGCATATGATATGTGGGTATGGAAAAGGGCAAAATATGCAAGTTTTAGTATTTCTGGTCCTACATTATTGCTTAAATTTCTGAGAAGAAAAAGGCCGCTGCTTAATCTTTTACAAATCTTATTAATATGACCCCCACTGAAGTTTTGGGTCCAGACATACCCCCAGAAAGGTCACCTGTTCCTGGTCCTCATTTTTTATGTCAGTATTTTTCATAGAGAAGACAATTTGCTTAGTTTTCTCCCCATTTAGCAAAAGTCTATTTGCCTGGAACCAAGCACTAGCCCTCGACCGTGCCGCCCCAGAACCCTGCAAAGACTCTTCGAGGGTTTTGCCCTTATAGGCTATTGTGGTATCATCAGCAAACAGAGTGAAGCCTGCTGAGACCTCACCCACCGGCAGGTCGTTGATATAAATTAAAAACAGAACCGGGCCGAGAATGGAGCCCTGAGGCACCCCAATGTTGACTACACTCTCACCAGACTCCATTCCCCCCGTCTTTACTACCTGGCATCTATTTTGTAGGTAAGTTCTCAGCAGCTCCACACTGCCCGAGGAAAAGTTGTAGGCCCTGATCTTTTGCAGGAGGATACTATGGTCGACACAGTCGAAGGCCTTGCTCAAGTCGCAGAACAAGACGGTATTAAAATTTTTGTCATTAAAAGCTTCTAAGATATCTGAGACTAGATTTAAAATTGCCTGCACAGTATTTTTATTCTTTCTAAAGCCATACTGGAAGTCAGTAAAAAGGTTATGGTTTTCAAAAAAGTTACTATTTGATTTACCATGCATTTTTCAATTATTTTCGAGATAATTGGTAATAGAGAGACAGGCCTGTAATTGGATGGTAGATTTTTATCCCCTTTTTTATGAATTGGTACAATAATACCTTTTTTAAAATAGTTGGAAAAATATTTTCTTTAAAGCATAGGTTTATTAATTTAGTCAATGGTGATATAATAATGTTATTAATTGATTTTACCAACCTAACATTCATACCAAAGGTATCTCTACTTGTCTTATTTTTTAAACCATTTATGATGTCCCTGATCTCGTTTTGTGTAACTTGTGTAAACTCAAAACTTACTTGGGGCCTCGCCACATTGGCAAGGTTGTCTATAGGATTTAACTGAGATACTGGGATTTCATTCACCAAATTCAAAGCAATATTAGAGAAATAATTGTTAAAACTATCTGCAGTTATGTTACAGTTCCCCAGTGTTTTGCTTGTTGATATATTTCTTTGAGAGTTTATAATATTCCAAGCACCCTTTGCAGGGTTAGGGGAGTTGGATATTATCTTGTTGTTTGCCCTTATTTTGGCCTTACGTATTTCCATTTTGTATAATTTTTTGCACTGTTTTAATTCTTTGGTTAAATTCAAGTTGTGTCGTCGAATTAACTCCTCAAGAAAATGGATACGCTCTCTCATACCCTTTATCTCATCGTTGAACCATGTGTTACGGACCCGATTTGACTTTACATGAAATACCTTTTCAGGAAAACATTTTACATAAGCATTGTTTAAAATATTCATGAATATATCAAATTTATAATCCACATTTTTATCATTTTGATTAATGAAATCCCAGGATGTCTGTTCCAAAAAATTGTAAAATTGATTTATACCCGTTTGAGTTATAGGCCTAAACATCTGTTCCCTGCTTCCTGAATCTGATACCTTCCCCCCACAGAGATCTCCACAAACTGACCCTGGTGGTCTGATAAAGCCATCTCTACAACGCAAGCAGAGTCCGACTCTATGTCATTGCCTAAAAAGATATTATCTACACAGTTATTACCTCGTGTGGGTTCATGTATTGATTGCTGTAGGCCAAAACTGAGAGCAAGTTCGAGTAATCGAGTTGCTCGTGGATCTGACTTACCAAAGTGTACATTAAAGTCTCCAGCAAGGATTATTTTTTCCTGTTTCCAATCTCCACTAACGCCCCCTCTAGCGAGTCCAAAAAGGTGTCAAAACTGCCCGAAGGTGGTCTGTAGACTGATATTATGATAAGATTAAAGTCCCTAAAATATACATTACAATGCTCTATACATTTATCAATACTATTACCTAATTCAATTTTTATAAGCTCTACATTTATATTGTCCCTAATAAATATGGCAGTGCCACCTCCTGTTCCTCGAGATCTTGCTGAGTAGCTCACCAATTTGTACCCCTGTATTTGGATTATATTTATTTCTTCCTCTGATAGCCAATGCTCGGTAATGCACATGACATCAATATTCTTATCTGCTAGGTACCCCTCTAGTTCTCCAATTTTGTTTTTCAATGAACATATATTCACATGTAAAACATTTAGTTTAACTTTTGAGCCGCATGTAGTTGGGAATTTGTTCTTGTCACCTTCCCTTGGCGTTTTAGGTTGAGAAAATGGTTTATTATGGCCCCTACAGGCCATAATGATTCATTTAAGTACTCATCTCTTCTGTCCAATGGCACAGCTAGTTTAAAGGAGCTGCGGTATTTTTCCTTTTTGGTTTTTAATTTTTCACATGTACAGTCCTCTTTTAGATTGTTGCTTTCCAAAAATGTTAGCACATCTTTTTCCGAAACCTCTGGAGCCAGACCAGATAAGAATAGGAAGGACATTTTGCGTGCTGTTTTTAGCATAATGTTTTTGTTGCTCAAGCCCATAATTGCTTTTGGCCTGGGGTTTTGCTCTGATAACCTATTGTTTCTGTTTTTTCTTGATACAACTAGTTGAAATCCGTCATTTTTTTTGTTTTGATTGTCAATGTCATCTTCTTTAGTAACATTTGAGCTACCGCTGGGTCTCTCTGTCATTTCTTGTTCGGTTGGTTTGGACTTCGGGTCATTTGAACTACTACTACCTGTGCCCACTGGTTCTGTAGAATTTGCCTTGAATTCACCTTGTTGCTGGGCTAACTTCACATCATTCTTTTTTTCCTTTTTTGTGTTTGTTCGTTTTTGCTTTACGTCTACAGTGTTGCCAAGATCCGTTTTATTTTCCCTTGGTACTTGCCGGTGTTTTTCCTCAATATGCAACAGTTTTTCCTTTAGTAACTGAATGTTTTCCTCTAGGAGTCGATTTTTACTGATGTATTCATTCATTAGCTTTTTTAAATACATGATTTCTATGTCTGCATCTTTCCTCTTGGGTAATATCCGACGCGTCCTTAAATAAGTCATTTTCAAGGTCGTCACTTTCAGGATCATTTTGAGATTTATAGGCTTTTAGGGACGGATTTTCACAACATCCCCTTTTACTGGCACTCGCACAACTATTATGAAAATAACGCGCACAGTTTCCACATTTTACTCTTTTGTTTGCAGTTTTTCCTTTGCAATAAACGCAGATCGCATTTTCACGCACGTTATCACTTGCCATGTTGCCACGGTTCCTTTTTTAAAATTGCTATCTCTTCAATTGGTTTTTTGGTGAACAAGCCTCTCTTCTTGAATCTTGGATTCTGGATTGTCATCTGAAATAAAAAAATAATTTTTTAGGGTGTTTTAAAGTAAACATCAAAATCCGTATATACAGGGTGCTGGGAAAATATTTTAACATAGAGGTGTTGCAAATGGCAGAAATAGTCGAGCCAATAAAGCTGTAAAACAGGCAAACGCTGAAAGTTCTCAGTAAAAGCTCCAATTTCATTCATTTTAGCGCCTTATTATATTAAATAAGTGTATCCAATTTCATTTAAATTGGCTAAAGGGTTTTAAAAAAATATCGACTTTTTTAAACTTTCAAGACATAAAGAATTACATCCTAAAGTTCCGTATTCTAGTTAGGAAACACTCTGTATATATTTTATACAGAGTGTCCGGAAAGATGAGGTCCTAACCATAAGGCTCAAACCATGTTACGGGTATCGTACTGAGCGGGTTTCGTGACTGTAACCCTTACCGTTTCGTCCCAAATTCTCTGTATTGTTCTCTAAGTTCCAACAGATTCTTGCTTAATTCTTGGTTGGCGTTCTGCAAACCAGAGAGCTGAACTATCTTTGATTTTTAGAGCGAGCTCGGTGTTCTCCACCTTGTCAATTTCCGCAACTGATATAATTGGCCCACCTGTGAAAACAAACAGAATTCGTACAGGATGTTCCTTAATTATATGCAATAATGTTAAGGTGACACCTAGGCACACTTTCGGAATATTTTTTTAAGTGGAAATGATAGTCAAGTGATATCTTATTTTAAGTCTTTTTATGCTTAGAGAATTCTTTAATTTTAAAAATCCTTGGTTAGTTCTGTATACTTTTAAAATAAAAACCAATAATATTGCATTCTATGTCATGACTACCCCTGTTTACAGTGTAGTCCATTAAATGTGTGCAATAAATGGAAAACTTTTCTAGTTGCAATTTTCCCAAAAAAATATTCTTTAAAAAGTTGGTGCAAGGTCTCAAGCTGTATGAACAGTCAGTTTAATTAAAAGTTGAAAGATATACAGTAGGTCTACGTAAGTTTGAGGGAAGCAAAAAGGAACTCATGGAGAAAGCACTGTGAGGAGGTAGAACAGACTCCAGAATGTGCTCGGCTCCAAAAATCCTTTCTAAGGACCCTCAAAGAACAATTAACTCTCTAGAGAAACGAACAGGGGGTACACACAAAACGGAAAGGAAACACTAGAAGAACTTTTCGGATTGCACTTTCCTGGGTGTGAAATAATTGATTTACCACCAGACACTGAGCACTATTTAGACCCGATACCAAGAAGAGGTACTGGGGAAAATTTGCGAGTGGCAAAAGAAGTGGTAAATCAAAGCAAGTTAAAATGGGCGATAGATTCCTTTGAACCATTTAAATCACCAGGTCCTGACGGGATCTATCCGGTTATGTTGCAGAAAGGCGACATAACATTATACACCAGGCTTTGCACGATTCTCAGAGCAAGTTTGGGACTGGGATACATACCAAAAGTCTGGAGGCACATTAGGGTGGTCTTTATTCCTAAACCTGGCAAGTCAGGACAGGATAAAGCAAAGTCCCTAAGAGCACTAAGTCTTATGTCGTTTGTACTAAAGACACTTGAGAAACTGGTAGATATGCATATTAGAGGGGGTGTCTTGGTAAACAGACCACTACACAAGGCCCAATATGCATACACAGCAGGTTTGTCAACGGAAACGGCACTCCATGACCTTGTACAAAGGGTGGAGTACGTTCTGGAAAACAAAGAGGTGTTGTTGGGAGCTTTTCTCGATATAGAGGGCGCATTTGACAACACCTCTTTTGAAGTGATCACAAGGGCGATTCGTCACAGGCAAGTTGACGAAACATGCTGCAGATGGATAGGCTGCATGCTAAAAGACCGTGTGATCCACTCGACACTCTTGGGTGAAACTCTGTCGGCGCGGGTAGCAAGGGGATGCCCACAGGGGGAGTATTATCTCCCTTCTCTGGAACCTTGTTGTGGACGGGCTGATAGACAGGCTTAAGAGCAACAACCATGATGTTTTAGGGTATGCGGATGACATAGTCATTGTATGCCAGGGCAAATTCAATACTACGGTCAGAGAGCGAATGCAACAGGCTCTGAATATAGTAGCTACTTGGACGGAAGAGGTTGGTTTAAAAATCAGTCCAACCAAATCCAGAATAGTGCCTTTCACAAAAAGAAGAAAACTAGAGGGGTTGGGTCCTCTCAATCTTCAAGGCACTGAAATACCAATGATGGGGAGGTTAAGTATTTGGGGGTTATATTGGACTCAAAACTCACCTGAAACCACCATTTGGACAAAGTAATCAAAAGAGCGGAAATAGCATTAATTCTGGCTCGCAGAACATATGGCAAAACGTGGGGACTAAGACCACAAATGGTTCACTGGTTGTACAATACCGTGGTCCCAATAAGCATGTTTAATTTGCTTGATTTGTAAAATTCAGGATCGGCTAACTTAAGATTTGGTGGGATGTGAAAATTGTTTAAGTTCAAATTTACCACAGGAAGGTTACTCGATAATGTTGGTAGAACCATAAAATTCAATGTCTTTTTATAGTCACTTATTTTTGATTTTATTATTACCTGTGCGACTTCTGATATTTTTGTGGCTGTGTTTCCTATTCCATTTATGGATACATCTGCTGGATGTGGTTTAATTCCCAGAACTGCACAAGTTTCTTTCGTTATAAAGTTTAATTCGGACCCTGAATCTAATAATACTCGGCATGTTGTATTGTGTCCATTCTGATCTACAACTTCTACTACTGCTGTAGTAAGTAAAACTGCTGCATGCATATCTTGTCTTTCATTTTGTCCTGAACATGATGTTCCTGTAAAATGACCATTGTTCCTATTCTGTTCAAAATTTTTATGATTATAATTTCTGCTGTGATGAGAATCTATATGTAAAAGTGTATTCTGCTTTTTTGTACATTTTTTACAAAACCCTGCTGTACAATCCTCATACTTGTGATCCGTATTCAAGCAAACTTTAAGAACTAAAAAAAAAAAAATTAAGGGTTTTTTAATATCGAGAATTAGAATTTAAGCATGAGAACATAAACACCTTACCTTCAAATAAATTCATTAAAAGCGGCTGTACACATCGTGTGTATAGTTCTTCTTGAGGGCTCGCGGTTCCCAAAACATAATTTATTTATTTATTTATTTATTGCATCCTTTACAAACACCAAAAAATAGTAATTACATGTAAAGGTCCTTAAGTCTACAACAACAATATAGAACAAGATTACCTAAATACCTAAATATTAACCTAGGAGAGAAAAATCAAATTTACAATAAAAACATTAACACATTTTAACTTTCAAAGTACATTTTAATTTTCTTAAAGATATATTAAATAAATCTATATCTGTCTGGATTTCATCGAGCATCTTATTAGTCACAGCCATCATGCGATTGAATGGGGACAGATTATAGTTTGGATCTGGACTAAATATTTTTTTGTTGTTCAAGTTTCTTAATTTGATTTTTGGGACATTAAAATTAATATAGTTAGTAAAATTACAGTCTTTGTACTTTAGGTTATTAATTACATTGTACATGAATATCACAGCTTGTTCTTTTCGTCTTTGAGAAAGAGATTTTATCTTAAAACTACTTAACATACTCTTGTAAGAGATTTTATATGGATATACTTTATTTTTAACAACATAGAGATAACGCAAAAATCTTTTTGAACCCTTTCTATAGAATCTTTGTGTATGGCCTCCAATGGTATCCATATTTGTGAAGCATATTCAAGGTGGGGTCTTACTAAGGTGTTAAACAGTCTGATAATAGTACAGATTTTAAAATCTTTGCTATTTCTAATGACAAAACCTAGTGCTTTTATTGCTTTATTAATTATAAATGAGAAATGTTTATTGAACTTTAGATTGGTCTGGAAGAATACTCCCAAATCTTTTACCTCTTTTTCACGTTTTAAATCAGAATTAGCAATTTTATAATTAAAGATAATTGGATTTGTTTTTCTAGTGAATGTTAAAACTGAACATTTTTTTATATTTAAAAAGATTTTATTTATTTCGCACCAATAACTTACTTTGTTTATGTCATTCTGTAACTTTTCACAGTCTTTTTGTGTTTTTATAATCTTGCAGAGCTTGAAATCGTCAGCAAATAGCAGTCCCACAGAATCATTGAGACATTCGGGCAAGGAATCGATGAAGCACAAAAGAGTAAAGGGCCCAGATTGCTTCCCTGGGCAATGCCCGAGGTTGCAACAAAGCTCTCAGACCTGTGAGGACCAACCCTCACCCAACTCTCCCTGCCTGTTAGGTATGATTTCAAGAAGTGATAAGCATTCTCAGATATTCCAAACTCTACAAGCTTGCTCAGCAAAATCTCATGGCTTACCTTGTCAGCTACTTCAGCCGCAAGTTCTGATAGTATTGTTAGATTTGTCACTGTCGATTTACCTTTCAAAAACCCATGTTGAAACTTAGACATTTTTGGTTCTAAAAAGTTTGCCAAGTCGTCACATAAAATATTTTCATATATTTTCGCTAACACATTTATTAAGCTAATCGGTCTATAGTTTTTAATTTCGTTTCTATCTCCATTTTTAACAATGGGTGTGATTTGTGCTAATTTTAATGCATCAGGAAATTTCTTATTTTTTAAAGCTAAATTGAAAATATATTTTAAAGGTGGTGCTATATAGTCAGCCAACCCTTTGTATATGTATGCTCGAATATTGTCAGGTCCAGTTGACTTTTTTGGCTTTAGTTTTTTATACTTTTTATTATGTTTATTTCAGTTATTTCTGAAAAGTTAAATGTCCCTTCACTAAAGTTTAACATAGATTTGCTCTCTTCCGAGGGTTTTTCATACACTGATTGAAAATGCTGCGCGAAAGCATTCGCAATATCTTTAAAATTTGTATAAATACTTTTACCGTTTTTCATTTCCGTTGGTATTCCAGTTTTCTTGGATTTACCTCGCACAAACTGCCAAAATGATTTTGGATCCGAGTTGATGTTGTCCTCGATATTTTTCTTATATGATTTATACTCTATTTCTGTTTGCAATTTGATATTTTTCTCAGCTCATTAAAATAGCTGTGCATTTGTGGATTAGCTCGTCTTTTGGAAATTAATCTGTGAATTTTATTTTTCTCGCGTATTTTACGAACTAAATCCATAGAACACCACAACGGATATCTCGGTTGCCCTACCGCGTTTTTACGTAGTTGCTTTGGAATGGCAATGTCTAAAAATTCATACATACGTTCATAGAAAAAATTTATGCTGCTATCTACACATATTTTAGTGAATAATTCCGACCAATTAAAGTTTTTAAAGAGACTATACAACAAGGTGAAATTACCTTTTGAGAAGTTATAAGTATAATGTTTGGATACACAAGGCTCATACTTATCTTGTAATGTTAGTTGACATGCAAGCGCTGGATGATAGGGATCCTCTGGAACAAGTTTTTGCATAGGATTAGTAATTTGCGTTATCTCTATATTTGTTATTATCAGGTCCAGACATCTTTCCCTAAAATTTTTAATATTGTTTAATATTGTTAAATTTTAGTTTTACAAATAAACATTCAATATCACAGTCTTTTGGTTCGATTACTTCATATGGGATTTTCTTATTGAAAGCAACTAAAACACCCCTCCCCTAGTTGCGGTTGTGGTCCTGTCTTCTTATCACATTGAACAATTCATATGAGAAAATACCATCACACAGCCATGTTTCTGTTAAAGCTATTACTTCATAATCTTCAGAGAGTAAACCTGTGTAAAATGCTTCGGTCTTTGTTCTAAGCCCCCGAACATTTTGGTAGTAAATTTTTGCGCCTTATATATACTACTAGGTGCCTGTTTTCCCTGCGTTAGCTTTCTTCTTGAGGATTCGTCTTCTGTGTCTGCGACAAACTCCTCTTTTTGCAAAAACCGAGATACTAGTGCCCCACTGGGCCATATCTCTCTTCTCCAGGCATTTCTAAAGTCTTGTTGTCTTATCGTTACCTTCATTGATGCATATAAATCAGGGTGCTTAGAAACATGTTCTGCACAAGTTACTTCTGTGAAGTGCTGTTCTAACATTTTCTTTAAGTCTTCTGGTTTCGTGTTGGGATTGAGCCTTGTTACATGCAAGGAGACAACCTTAGGCACTCCCTTTATCTCACCTTCATTTCCACCAACCATACACATCCTGCGGCGTCTTCCCTGGACATGTACCCACTGTTCTTGGTCCTCATTTTCACTGGCTAGACGTTGTATATTTGCCATTGCATTTTGCGTCTGTGCGTCAAGGATTGCAGCACTAACCATTTTAGAGTTTATTATGTGTTTTTCTGGTGGTTTATTATAATTTTGGCGATGTTTATACCCATTATTTACATTGTTATTGTGACTCATTTGACCTCTAACTCCGTGACTGACTGACAAGCCGCTGTTGTTATGTTCGTTTGAACTACCACCAGGCGCGGTTGCCGCCTTGTTGACCGACGAGTTTTCCTTACTAGAGGTGGCCTTGGCCAGATCGTTTTGGTTTTGCGCATCTTCTGTCCTTTGTTCTTGCTCTTTGTTGCTGAAAGCTGGCAATGCTTGGCCGACCTTCATTGGCATACTGGACGATTGCGCAAAGACTGGGGGTCCAGATGTTTGTTTACCTTTTCAATTTTCACAAGTTTTTCCTCACAATCTGATATTTTTGCTTTTTGTGGCTTCACTGTGTACTCCAGGGAATACAAGGAAAGTAAAACTGTTTAGCCACCAATTCATAAAGACGAGAAGTAGTACCGCCATCGTCATCCTCGTAGCATCTACCACACTTTACGCTTTTATTTGGAAAAACTTTTACAGGTAATACAGATAAATATTTTTTGCAAACTGAGCAAATTAGTGTTTGCAAAACTTCTTCTGATAATGAGGACATTTTTTTTTACCTTTGTAGGATACTACGTACTACGATACTTAATACCAAGTAAAAGGCTAAAATACAAGTACCCCAAACCTAGATTCAAAACACAAAATTGCTAGAGATTTATATAAAAAATAGCAACAAAAACACGTCCTACATAAACATAAACTTAGGATATGGCGGGAAAGTACTAGTCACGCGGAGAAAAAAAAACGTTTGTTTTTTTGTGGCCATCTAGAACTTACGTCTAGGGAGTACGGGTCACAAATTAAAATAGTAGTGGGGATACCGCGTAGAAGATGGAAGGTTGTGGCGGCATTGCCAAATTATGCTGATTTTCTTTGTCTTGACAATAATATATTGTCACTATTGAAAGTAAACGTTAAAGGCAATTTTTAAATAGTTTTGTATATCATGCAAAAAAAATATTTAAAATAAAAAAGGACAAAAATTATCAGCTGTTTCAAATTAACGAATAACAATGTTTTTCCCACATTTTTTTGTTTTAGTCTGTATAAATACAGGATAGGGTCGAGTTAGGTGTTCTATACATTTCAATAAAAATATTTTTTGGACAGAAAATGTTTTATTCGTATAAATTTAGACAGCCCGTGACCAGAACTATTAAAATGACATTTTCAAGTGATTACAAGCATAAGCCCTAAATTGAGGCCTCGCCCTTAAACAATTCTTCCACATTATAATATTTTGAAAATACTAATAAATATGTGTATTGTTCTTTTGGATGTCTTTATTTAATATTTAATTTTTTTTATTTTTATTATTGATAATTTACTTAACTTTGTTATAGTGTTGATTCGACATTTCCTGTAATGAACTTATGAGTTAGCTGGGAATTAATAAGTAAAACACTAAATGTGAAATCTAGAATATATTTGTTCCAAAAGATTATTTTAAAATCTTAAACACAAACAAGAACATAAAAATGTATATTTACACCTAGGTATATAATATAAACTATTCATATGACCAATGTTGCACTTCATGGACTTTTTATGGATTAAAACACTTTTGATTCAACTTTTCCTCGTTGATATATTCAATTCTTTTTATAAAGAATGATTTGGAGATTTCACTCAGTATTCACAATTTGATGATTACATTATTCTTAATTATTTTGTTGCAACAACTACGGTGTTGCAACTAATTCTTACATCTTATTCTTATGACTGTTTCTAAAGACTGTCTTTTAATAACTGTCCTAACACTAAGTTGAAACTAGGCCCTAATATAATCTAAATAAAGGAGGAGCTTTCGCTTATTAGTTTCTGTAACCGTCAAAAGGCGCTTGGGGGAATATCTCTAAGAAATGTCCAACGGCCTGAGAGCTATAAAAATATACTTAGAAGGAATGATTACAGAAACCGTATTAGAAAGGCCATTTGTTTATCAACATGTGTGTGTATGTTTGGAAATATAAATGCCACTCGCTAGTCAATTTTACGGGACAAGGTTCATCTCTTGCCCTTTCAAAATCGTGGGAATGTATTTCCAGACTTACACTATTGATAAAATTATTGAATGTACTAATAAATATGGGATAAATAGAAAATAATACTAGGAATATAATAGGGTTATAACATCACCCCATATGCGAAGAGATTTTATATAGTGCAAGCGTAATAAAATCTCAGAAAAATATAAAAATATAAAAAAATACAGAAAAATAAACAAACATTACTTTAAAAAATAATGGAGTTATAACAATTATTATTATTATATAGCCTATTTTTTACTACGTGTTCTGATCTCCTCTAACCAGCACAGATGCATTCTTGTTTATATCAGCAGAAGTGTGAGTAATAAACTTTCTGACAGCTTTTTTAGATGTTTTCTTTTTTGTGGAGTAAAATCTTTGAGGAGCTATGTTTTTATTGGGAACAAAACTGTGTTTCATTTGAAACAATGGTAATGTTTTGTCTCTAACAGCTGCTAGTGCTGGGCCAACTTGAACAAACATTTTTTCCATTATTTCAATTTCATCCAAGTTTGACACCGTTCCTAAAGTCTCCAGAAAAGCCTTTTCAAGTTTCTCCTTACGTACACTGATGCTTTGGCAAGGTTTATTTTTGCTTAATTCTTGAAGGTGTTTGAGCTCGTTTTGATGACCTACATGAGTGCCACAAAAATTAACAATACAAGTGCCATCATTCAGCATTTTTTTCACTATTCTTGCTGGGCAAAATGCATTGATTCTACAGCTTCCTTGTGTTTTCAAAGACCTCAAGCCTTTTCCTCTTGGAACGTAACATCCTGATCGATGACAATGAAAGTTTGTGATCTTATGATTCAAAGAATGTTGACTACCTTTATTACTAAATTGGAAAGTAGTATCGTGTTCGATGTTTCTTTTCCATAGTAAAAATTCATTTTCAGATGCAAATGTATGTTTTTCTATGGCAAAAGTAATACTATGCACATTTTTAAAATGTTCCATCATCTCAAATCTAGGGTGAGTAGAGTAATCACACAATGGACAACATTTTTGAAAATTATTTCCATTCACTACAAATTCTGTATTCACTTCACTATGAACTTTTCTTCTGTGAGCATTGAAATGCTTTTTAAAACTGAAATTTTTCCCACATTCACAATTAAAATTATAACTCGACGGATTTTTATAACATTTGCGTTTCTTTGTGTAGGAGTGTTCAACAGTACTAGGAGTGGTAGTTTCCTGCTGAATAGTAGTAGGAGTAGTAGATTTTTCCAGAACATCCATGGCAAACTTAAAAAAATAGGTAATTACTTATTATAGCAAACCATTCTCATTCTATTTTTCTCTTACATTTACTACCTGAAAATTAATAACGATAACACTGGTTATAATCAGAACACTGAACAACTGAACTCAATGTTTCAATGATCTAGAGGGAATGATAATTATTATTGATAAACTGCAAAAGAGTAAAGAAAAGCACAACAGCACAAGCATAAAACTCCAAGAAAAGCGGGAAAAGCCTACATTACATAACCTACACAAACGCTTTTGCTTTTGAACCATTTTTAAACACGTACCACGTACGCCGACAAAATTGGCAACGCAGCGCCGTTAATGACAGTTCTGAAAATTTGTGACCGCTGCTACCTAGACATAAGTATGCCAAAAGTTTGTTGGTAATATCCAATTCCCTCTGCAAGCACTCTGCTTCTTTTTCTAACTTGTCTTCTCTCATTTTCGCGCCATTTTCTTGTCCCATCAGCCGACATATCTTTTCTTCTAGTAATTCAATTTTCCGCTGAAATTCAGAATCAGTTTGATCTTCACCGCTGTTTTCACCTTCCGGCTCCTCCATTTGCGTTTTAAGGAGCTCAATTTCTTTATCTTTGGCTTTCAAACCATCCTTGATTGCACTGTTTACATCTTGATCGCGGGTAACCTTGGCACAGGTTCCACACAAAATTAAATTTTTACTGCCGCTAAAGACCGTTAGCCCGGAAACTCTTAGCGCACACGACTGGTGATATATAACTTTACACATATTGCACTTATACACAGCTTTTTCTACGTTTTATTTGCAGTATTTGCACTTTTTCGCGTCTGCATCTGCAGAACCGTCATCACTAGGCGCCATCTTGCTATTATATTAAAACTAAAAGCTTGTTGGTTGGTCTTAATGACAAGCTGGTCATTTTCGGGTATTGTTTGTATAATTTCTTTGTATCCCTTTGATTGATATTTGCACTTTTTCGCGTCTGCATCTGCAGAACCGTCATCACTAGGCGCCATCTTGCTATTATATTAAAACTAAAAGCTTGTTCGTTGGTCTTAATGACAAGCTGGTCATTTTCGGGTATTGTTTCCAGAATTTCTTGGTACCCCTTTGATACCTCATAGTTAGTCATGGGCCTTACCCTTACCGCTACCCTTACTGAAGACTGATTATTTTTCTTATAACATACACACCTTACCTTCAAATAAATTCTTTAACAGCGACTGTACACATCGTGTGTACAGTTCCTCTTGAGAACTAGTTGTTCCCAAAACGTAATCAAAATTAAGAGTTTTTTGGTGAGTCATAATGACAATTTGGTCGTTTTCGGAAATTGTTTTAACAATTTCTTTGTATCCCTTTGATTGATATTTGCACTTTTTCGCGTCTGCATCTGCAGAACCGTCATCACTAGGCGCCATCTTGCTATTATATTAAAACTAAAAGCTTGTTCGTTGGTCTTAATGACAAGCTGGTCATTTTCGGGTATTGTTTCCAGAATTTCTTGGTACCCCTTTGATACCTCATAGTTAGTCATGGGCCTTACCCTTACCGCTACCCTTACTGAAGACTGATTATTTTTCTTATAACATACACACCTTACCTTCAAATAAATTCTTTAACAGCGGCTGTACACATCGTGTGTACAGTTCCTCTTGAGAACTAGTTGTTCCCAAAACGTAATCAAAATTAAGTGTTTTTTGGTGAGTCATAATGACAATTTGGTCGTTTTCGGAAATTGTTTTAACAATTTCTTTGTATCCCTTTGATTGATATTTGCACTTTTTCGCGTCTGCATCTGCAGAACCGTCATCACTAGGCGCCATCTTGCTATTATATTAAAACTAAAAGCTTGTTCGTTGGTCTTAATGACAAGCTGGTCATTTTCGGGTATTGTTTCCAGAATTTCTTGGTACCCCTTTGATACCTCATAGTTAGTCATGGGCCTTACCCTTACCGCTACCCTTACTGAAGACTGATTATTTTTCTTATAACATACACACCTTACCTTCAAATAAATTCTTTAACAGCGGCTGTACACATCGTGTGTACAGTTCCTCTTGAGAACTAGTTGTTCCCAAAACGTAATCAAAATTAAGAGTTTTTTGGTGAGTCATAATGACAATTTGGTCGTTTTCGGAAATTGTTTTAACAATTTCTTTGTATCCCTTTGATTGATATTTGCACTTTTTCGCGTCTGCATCTGCAGAACCGTCATCACTAGGCGCCATCTTGCTATTATATTAAAACTAAAAGCTTGTTCGTTGGTCTTAATGACAAGCTGGTCATTTTCGGGTATTGTTTCCAGAATTTCTTGGTACCCCTTTGATACCTCATAGTTAGTCATGGGCCTTACCCTTACCGCTACCCTTACTGAAGACTGATTATTTTTCTTATAACATACACACCTTACCTTCAAATAAATTCTTTAACAGCGGTTGTACACATCGTGTGTACAGTTCCTCTTGAGAACTAGTTGTTCCCAAAACGTAATCAAAATTAAGAGTTTTTTGGTGAGTCATAATGACAATTTGGTCGTTTTCGGAAATTGTTTTAACAATTTCTTTGTATCCCTTTGATTGATATTTGCACTTTTTCGCGTCTGCATCTGCAGAACCGTCATCACTAGGCGCCATCTTGCTATTATATTAAAACTAAAAGCTTGTTCGTTGGTCTTAATGACAAGCTGGTCATTTTCGGGTATTGTTTCCAGAATTTCTTGGTACCCCTTTGATACCTCATAGTTAGTCATGGGCCTTACCCTTACCGCTATCCTTACTGAAGACTGATTATTTTTCTTATAACATACACACCTTACCTTCAAATAAATTCTTTAACAGCGGCTGTACACATCGTGTGTACAGTTCCTCTTGAGAACTAGTTGTTCCCAAAACGTAATCAAAATTAAGAGTTTTTTGGTGAGTCATAATGACAATTTGGTCGTTTTCGGAAATTGTTTTAACAATTTCTTTGTATCCCTTTGATTGATATTTGCACTTTTTCGCGTCTGCATCTGCAGAACCGTCATCACTAGGCGCCATCTTGCTATTATATTAAAACTAAAAGCTTGTTCGTTGGTCTTAATGACAAGCTGGTCATTTTCGGGTATTGTTTCCAGAATTTCTTGGTACCCCTTTGATACCTCATAGTTAGTCATGGGCCTTACCCTTACCGCTACCCTTACTGAAGACTGATTATTTTTCTTATAACATACACACCTTACCTTCAAATAAATTCTTTAACAGCGGCTGTACACATCGTGTGTACAGTTCCTCTTGAGAACTAGTTGTTCCCAAAACGTAATCAAAATTAAGAGTTTTTTGGTGAGTCATAATGACAATCTGGTCGTTTTCGGAAATTGTTTTAACAATTTCTTTGTATCCCTTTGATCTCTCATGATTTACTAAGGGCCTTACCCTTACCGCCACTTTAACGGAGCACTTATCCATTTTCTACAATAAATAAAAAAAATCTTTATTGTACAGACAGACTCACAGCTTTGCTTAATTTTTGTATAGCTTTCTTTGACCTTTGCCTTGGCCAATGGTTACGCCAGAGTATAGCTTTACCTTTCCTTAATTTTTTTATTTTTCTTATAACATACACACCTTACCTTCAAATAAATTCTTTAGAAGCGGCTGTACACATCGTGTGTACAGCTCTTCTTGAGGGCTCGCTGGTCCCAAAACATAGTTAAAGCTAAAAGCTTTTTTGTTGATGACAATCTGGTCGTTTTCTATTGTTACTATTTCTTTGCATCCCTTTGTCTTTGTTTGTTGATTTACTAAGGGCCTTACCCTTACCGCCACTTTTACTAAGCATTGATCCATTTTTTTCTACAATAAATAAAAAAAAATCTTTATTGTACAGACAGACTCACAGCTTTGCTTAATTTTTGTATAGCTTTCTTTGACCTTTGCCAACACTGAATGTCTTCTGGCCACAATTCTTTTGGCTTAGAAAGAAATATTGATATTTAACAACTGAAAGAAGACTACGCGCATCTGCGCGGTGAGAGGGGAAGGTACGCGGGGAATTACCCTTTGACGTATGCCGGCTTTGGAGTTTTTTGCAGAAAAATGTTATTTTTCGCAACGAAAACACAAAATATCACTACTTCGATGCACTTCCGCACTAAATGAGATATGTCCGGTTCGAAATGACCAATGTTTGTGGTAGAGATGTGTTCTCTTTTTAGTGGACTGTATTACATTTTTTAATGTTTGATTTTTAATTTAAAGCGTTGTGACACGCAACTTAAGTACAAAAATACTGAGTTACACCGGTTTTTTAACTTACTTGTTAGTAAATTTCTCAATTTGTGTTCTTGAGATCCGCGATGATACGCGCCCGAGATGCAACTGCTGAGATTAGATCTGCAAAAATTCTTCATCTGGCGATGTTGCCAATGTTTCTTTGTGTGTGTCGCGAAATTTAAACTGTTTATTTAATAACGTTTAGTCCAAACAGATACATCCTCCAATTTAGACATTTTTGTTTTAAAATACACAATATTTGTTTTATCTGCGTTAAGTAACAACTTATTTTTTGTAAACCACTCAGTTATTTTGTCAAGAAAAGTCTTACTATCTACTAATAATTGTGCAATATTTCTCCCCCTGTTAATAAATTTGTGTCATCTGCGTAATTGATTATAGTCTGATAAGGTCGATCAACTACGGAATGAAGGTCGTTAACAAATATTATAAACAAAATGGGCCCCAGTATACTACCCTGGGCTATTCCCGTATTGTTAAATAGCATCTGAGACTTACAGAATTGATTATCCTTTCTAATCCCTACTATTTGACTTCTTTCATAAAGATAAGATGACATCCATTTTAAGGCATTGCCCCTTACCCCATACATTTCCAGCTTTAGTAACAACAATTCCCTATCAAGACAGTCATAGGCCTTCGATAGGTCCAAAAACATTCCAAGTGCAGCCTCGCCACGCTCAAAAAACTGCAATATTAATTTAATAAATTGGTAAATCGCTGTTTGCGTTGATTTACCTTTTAGGAAACCATGTTGATTTATAAAAAATAATTTACAAATATTAAAGAAATTTACTAATCGCTTGCACATGGCAAGTTTAAGTAATTTAGAAAAACCCGGAGGCATACTAATAGGTCTATAACTGTCCATTTCTCTATGATCTCCTTTTTTATACAATGGTTTTATTAAAGAGATTTTTAACTTTCTTGGAAATATACCGTTTCTTAGTGAACTATTAATTAAAAAGCACAATATCTCCTGCAAAACTCCGATAGACATTTTCATAATACTTGTAGGAATTTCATCTATTCCACTACTATGTTTATTTTTTATGTCGTTACCTAATTCAAATATTTCCTTAGGACTAAATGGTTTTAAATACATTGACTGGTTGTTTTGCTCGATATTACAACTAAAAGGAAGTGATTTTAATTTTTCTAACATATTAGGCACAACTGATATCAAAAACTTATTATATTTACTCGCAATACTCTCAGCATTTCCCTCTAACTGTATTTCATTTTGATTGCTTATATTGCCAGTTATTTCTTTAGTGATAGACCACATGCATTTCATTTTATTGTCTGAATTAGTGATTCTATTTTCGTAACTTCTAGTACGCATATTTGTTAAGATATTATCATATTCTTTTTAGTGTTTTTATAGTCTTCCATATACTTATTATTATTATTACTCAAAGTTAACAAAATATCTAACCTACGTTTACAATCTACTAATTCTGGAGATGTCACATTAACTTTTTTTACAATTATTATTATTAATTAACTTTAGAGGAAAATTCTGATCGAAAATGCGCTTATATGTACTTAAAAATATACTCCATTGGGTATCTACGTCGTTTTTATCCAGTTTATAAACATTTATCCAGTCTTGACTTCTCAAACAGCACAAAAAATTATTCTTATTTATATCTGAGAAAATTCTTTTATACTCGGGCAAGTTAGATTTGCCAAGTGTTTTAAACACAATTTTTTGGGCTGTGTGGTCTGAAATAAAATTTTCTATGACATTAGCAGTTATAAAATCCGAACTTGTGAAAATGTTGTCTATACACGTGGCAGATGATGCTGTTATTCTTGTATTTTGAAATATTGATGTACTTAAATTAAACGAGCTCATCATTGTCACAAATTCGGTCCCTGTTTTGTCATCTTTAAGTAATTCTATATTAAAGTCACCCGCTATAAAAATATTTTTATTTTCACAAAACATTTTTGCTACCAGTTTTTCCATCTTATCGAAAAACATTCTTATATCACCTGTTGGTGGCCTATATACAGATATCACTATTGCCTTATCCTTATCAAACTCGCATTCCACTACCGCACATTCAAAAATTCCCTTCACTGATAACTTATTTAGTTTTGTCCTAGCTTGGCACTTTAGTTTTTTCCTACAATACACTGCTGCTCCTCCATGTTGTCCTTCTTCTCGGCAATACATTGATGTCAATCTAAAGTCCTTAATCGCCAATTTTTTTAGCTGTTCCTCCGATTTCCAGTGTTCAGTGATACGAAGTACATCACAGTTTGTTTGCGTTTGTAGAAAATCATTTATGCGATCGATCTTATTTCCTAATGACTGGACATTTTGATGTATAATACTCTTTAAATTATTTTTTGTATAGGTTGGCTTCTTGCTTTTAGAATTGTCTATAAAAAATTAGGTTCAGTTTGTGTATAATTTATGTGGCTTTGAAACTGTGTTAATTTCCTTTGGTAAACTGGACAATTAATATCTC
The DNA here is from genome assembly GCA_014170235.1 of Listronotus bonariensis. Taxonomy (NCBI): domain Eukaryota; kingdom Metazoa; phylum Arthropoda; class Insecta; order Coleoptera; family Curculionidae; genus Listronotus; species Listronotus bonariensis. Next base: position 58,277 of record JACEGR010005419.1, read on the forward strand.
TCGCAGAGTGCTGACTTAGTTCGGGGCTTAACTTTAACTTTGTGCAATTTGGACATTTCAATATTTCGGTAATGCAGTCCTTACCTTGATGTTCTCCACCGCATTTATGGCAACACTGGTTTTCCTGACAGTACTTAGCTACATGTCCAAATTTAGCGCACTTAAAACATATTGCTAGTGGTTAAAAGTTGTTCACGAACATATACTTTAATAAGGTCGAGATTAATTTTTTCTTTCTTGAGGAACCATTTCGCAATATCAGGTGATGACTGGAGGATCCAGTTTTCTTTACTTGGATTTCTGCATTGTTTTTTTGCTATAACTTTTATTTTATTTTCCACCTTATAACCCAGTTCTGTTTCTATTTCATCATTCATACGAATAATCTCTTCCAAAAATTCTTCGTTTGTCATACCCTTTTCTACACCAGTTATCATAAACATAGGATTAGTGCTTACAGATTCCTTTATTTTTATGTCACTTTTATCTTTCAGAGCTTTTCTTAGATTTTTTGTTGTTCTTCATTATGACTTTCCAGTATAATACCCCCATTTTTTAAGTGTATAATATTTTTAAAACCCCCACCTGTCATTTTGGAAGATAACTCTTGTTTAAGTTTTTGACTGGCTATTTTTGAATCAGTAATATTCTCTATTGTAATAATTGTTTCCAGTTTTTTCGATGTTTTCGGCGTTGTCCATTTAACAGGTTCAGGTTGTATTCCTTTAATTTGACCATTTTCTTTAGTTTTTATTTTACTTATTGCAGCATATGTATTAGGCTTTTCTTTAAATACTGGAAAATCTGTTAGGTCTGGCTGATTTTTCATTTCACGTTTATTATGATAGCTTACCATAACATTTTCTTTTTCTAAAACTCCTAACTTGTGTACTAATAAAGTTAGACATTTGTTAATAGTAATATTAGCCGATCTTAAACATTCTTGGTGTTGTTTTAACATTTGGCCTTCTTGCATGTCTGCTATATTTTGAATTTTATCCAGAGCTGAAAAAACTTCCAATATTATTTTTTCCGTCGGTAATGTGTTCGAGTTCTCTGGCAATTGTTTACTGCCCACTTGAAATTCATATTCACCAACATTTGTTTGCTCCTTGGTTTGTGACAAAATTCCATCACATTGTCTTTTTATAGTTTTATCTGAATCGGGAGTGGAATTAGTTCTATGCCTTTTATTTGTGATTTCATTTTCTGGCACATCTAGGTTATTGTCCTTATTCGTTTTGTTTATTTGTGAGCCCATAAAACTGGTTCGTCATTTTTGTTTGGGTTATATTTTTTGGTGGTGTCCTAAATAAAGAATGCCTCGGTTTATAAATATCCTCTATTTGTAGCAAATAATTATTAAAATTATTTTCGGTTAAATCGACCTTGTCGGAATCCCCTATTTTTTGCTGGTCTTTATTTACATTAGGAATGTTGGATTTGCTTTTATTTGTGTATGTTTTTATCAGGTCCCTTTTTTTGTCCATATTGAATTCCACATTTTTAAATTCTCTACTTGATCCCACAGAATGATGCCTAATTAATCTATTTTTTGAAAGTTAATTTCAGATCCATCACTTGCACTAGCCATAGTACTGATTATATGCTATTTTAGCCGAAAAACAAAATTTAATTCGCACTAAAACTACCTAAAACACTTTCCATCAACCACCAAAGCTTTAAATGATTTTTTTATTTTTTGTCATGACGTGACGCAAAGGTTACATATGTAGAGCCATTCACACTTTGATTATTACCGCCCAATCCTTGAACCGATGAAAAATATTTTGAAATTTTTAAATTTAATTTTTACAACTATTAAGTGTTAATAAATTAATCTGACTACCCGAGTCTTTTGATCACAAAATGTTTTATCTTTTATTTATTAAAGATTGACTTAGATTAAGCTTTTTTAAACCCTGAAGAATGTGTATTGTGATCAAAATGTTTTATCTTTTATTTATTAAAGACTGACTTAGATTAAGCTTTTTTAAACCCTGAAGAATGTGTATTGTGATCAAAATGTTTTATCTTTTATTTATTAAAGACTGACTTAGATTAAGCTTTTTAAACCCTGAAGAATGTGTATTGTGATCAAAATGTTTTATCTTTTATTTATTAAAGACTGACTTAGATTAAGCTTTTTAAACCCTGAAGAATGTGTATTGTGATCAAAATGTTTTATCTTTTATTTATTAAAGACTGACTTAGATTAAGCTTTTTTAAACCCTGAAGAATGTGTATTGTGATCAAAATGTTTTATCTTTTATTTATTAAAGACTGACTTAGATTAAGCTTTTTAAACCCTGAAGAATGTGTATTGTGATCAAAATGTTTTATCTTTTATTTATTAAAGACTGACTTAGATTAAGCTTTTTTAAACCCTGAAGAATGTGTATTGTGATCAAAATGTTTTATCTTTTATTTATTAAAGACTGACTTAGATTAAGCTTTTTAAACCCTGAAGAATGTGTATTGTGATCAAAATGTTTTATCTTTTATTTATTAAAGACTGACTTAGATTAAGCTTTTTAAACCCTGAAGAATGTGTATTGTGATCAAAATGTTTTATCTTTTATTTATTAAAGACTGACTTAGATTAAGCTTTTTTAAACCCTGAAGAATGTGTATTGTGATCAAAATGTTTTATCTTTTATTTATTAAAGACTGACTTAGATTAAGCTTTTTTAAACCCTGAAGAATGTGTATTGTGATCAAAATGTTTTATCTTTTATTTATTAAAGACTGACTTAGATTAAGCTTTTTTAAACCCTGAAGAATGTGTATTGTGATCAAAATGTTTTATCTTTTATTTATTAAAGACTGACTTAGATTAAGCTTTTTAAACCCTGAAGAATGTGTATTGTGATCAAAATGTTTTATCTTTTATTTATTAAAGACTGACTTAGATTTAGCTTTTTTAAACACTGTGAGTTATTATACTTATTCCGGAAACAGTTAAATTTCCTTTACCATTGATAGAGTTAACCACGGGATATAGTTAAAATTCACTTTCACATTCGAATACCGAATATTTGAATATTTGGAAGGAAAAAAGTATTCAAATACTCGGTATTCACGAATACCCGGAATCGGTATTCGAATACTGAAAAAAATTCGAATACTAAATACTAGAAAAAGCAAAAAAAAACGATGATCAAAAATTTGAAGAGCAAAAAAAACAAGTCCTTACCTTATTTTACCCTACTTTTTGTTCCCTTTTAGTATTCTAATCAAGACAATTTTGGTATTCGAATACTGCTTACACATTCCGGTATTCGAATACTCGGAATGCCGGTATTCGAATACTCGAAAAAAGTATTCATCGAATACTTCAAAAGTATTCCAATACAGAATCCGGAATACTAACCAAAAAGTATTCTACCGAATACCAAACACACAAATGTATTCGAATACCGACAAAATGTATTCTGAATAATATTCAGAATACTGAGTATTTGAATACGACCCAACTCTACAGTCTTTTATACTTGTATTCAAAGCAATATTTCTCATAAAAATATTTCAATCAATCAAGATTATATTGTTCTCTTAAGATATTTATGCTAAAGATGTATACAAAGTTTTATTGTAAAGACCATGATCTATAAAAACTGTGATATTTTAAATATATTTTTATACTTTTTTTTGTTTGTTTTATTTAAGAACAATTGCAATAATACTCTTTTTTTTCTAAGATATTTATTACAAATATAATAAACCCTGGTTTGTCTATAAGTGATAATAACAATATACAGTGTCCATCAATAATAAAATATCATTAAAACTGAAGAAAACAATAAAGTGCTCCTTTACAAAATATATTATAATATACAAGGTCATCCAACTAGCACTCAACAGGGCCATATTTATAGCTTTCCTCATAAAAAAAAATATATTACATAGTCGACCTTGTGTATTACATTTTCTAGTATTCAGTATATCACTATATATATCTTACTGTAAGAAGTAATAAACCATTTAAATCAAAACAAAAAATATATTCCGAGTTATATACAGTGTGTCCCAGAATAGACAGGTGTTACAAGGGGACAAATGGTTTAAAAATTGTCGAATTGTAAATTGTCATTTTGGGAAAACTGGTTGCTTGGTCCAAAACTCACAAATATTAAATTTTACTTCGATGGGTGATATACAGGGCGAGCTATAACTAAAAATATGGAAAATGCCCAAGAGTAAAGTATTTTTATTTTTTAAATTACAAAATTTTATAAGGAAATGTTGTAGGGAATTAATTTTTATGTAAAAATTTTAAGTTAAAGCATTAAAGAAAGAAAAATGGAATTGTCAATTTTTTTAAAAGTTATGCATAAACACGACGCGACGCGACGGAGCCAATTTTACAAAAATCTTAAAAATATTACAATTTTCTTTTACATTTCGCGTTTTTTGTCCAGAAATTAGGTTTTAATTTGTTATTTAAAAAAATGACAAACTTTTATTTTACTTTCATGCTTTAACTTTATTTTTTTAAATTCAATTCTCTACAACATCAATATTTACTTATACAACTTTGTTATATTTTAAAAAATAAAATAACTCTTGGAAATTTTTCATAATATCACTCGCCCTGTATAATACCAATCGGAGTAAAATTAGGCATTTCTTAGTTTTATACCGTGCGACAAGTTTTCGTTTTCCCAAAATTACGAATTAAAATTAAAAATGTTTGATCCATTTGTGCTCTTTTAACACCTATTCTGGAACACTGTATGGTAAATAACCCGAGTATTAACATTTAAAAATACCTATAAATAAGGACATTTTCAAACAAACTTATTCTACTATTTGACATCAATAACACAACATAACAAATAACTACACTACTGAACTGAAAAACTTAACTTTCTAAGTTGAATATACAGGTTAGGGAAGAATCTTAAAAAAACAAAAAGCTGAAGATCAGCTTTCGTAATATCAATAATAATATTTTTAGGTATAAGGTGATACAACGACTAAAAAGGGCCAAATTCTAGGTGGTTGAAAGCATTTTGGTGTTACCAAAAATGTGTAAAACACTTTTTGACTAATCAAAATAATTTTTTCACACTGTTTTTTAAGCACAAAGTTCCTCTTGGAAAAACTCAAAATTAAAAAGGTTTATTATATTTTACATGTACATATTTTTATTGTAAAAAAACATCCATACACTCACTTAAAGCTAAGCACACAATCAGGTCAACCAGACAAGTTTAACTGTAGAGTTATAACTGCGCAGGTAAACCTAAGTGTGTGTATGTGGCATAAACCTGTACAGTTTTTTTAACCTGTTCAGGCGACCTGAGCAAAATTGAAAATCACCACCAACTAAAATTTTACAGTTAAACCTGTCAGGTCATCCTTTACACCTTCTTTTGCTTAACCTTTGAAGCAGGCGCGTTGGGATTTTGCGCTTTATAAAAACATTTAAACAACCCCATTGCTTCTTCAGCCCTATAACCGCCTTGTACAACCGTAGAAAGCTTTAAAATTTGTGCTACATCCAATACAGTGCTACCACCAAACCTGTCATTTTTACAACCATAAGTTACACTACATACTTTTAGGTCGTACAGGGCTGCCGCGCACATTATACAGGGTTCGACCGTAACATAAACGAAAATTTTCTGAAACACATCTATTATATCTAAAGAGTTCTTTTTACAGTGGGCGACAATGTGGTCAATGCAAATCATTTCGGCGTGCCGAGTCGCATTTTTTGTCTGATTGACCTCATTGCGCCCCACTGCCAAAATATCATTGTCGTAAACGAATATACAACCTACTGGAACTTCCTGGTTATCCAGGGCTTCTTTGGCATAAAGAAACGCTATTTACATGAAGTTCTTTTCTTGTTCACTTAGGGTTATCACAGAATTAGTCTCACTAAGTTTAAAACTTGACTTTGAGGCCATGTTGTTGCTTAAAAGTAACCACAGACGCCCGAACCGATCGTACGATAGGTTGAAACGTGTTTGGATGTTGCGGAAACTTTCACACTCTAACGAAAGTATTCCATTAAATTATTTTGTTCTAAAACGATCCGTGCTTTTTCTGGCCATTTGTTATTTCCCTTGGTCCTACGGCTTGGATGAGGTAGATAGATTACAGGTGTACTTTGTTTATCAGTCCTAAAAACCAACTTTGTGCGTTTCTCGATATAACGGACAACAGCAATTAAAATGTCCGGTTGTAACAGGTTTATAACGTCCAAATAAAAACTGTCGCAGATTGCTTCCAGTTCTTTACAGTCCTAAAAAATATAACTTTAGAGAGACCTAGTCCAGTTACACATGAGACGTACGAGCGGTCTACATAGTATGTAGGTAGACCCTGAAGTTTATTTTCATCATAATAAAAAAAATCGAAAAACATGCGATTTCACTTCATTTCCTAGTAAACTCAATGTTAATAAAAGATGCATTGGTTACCCTGTTATCTGAATTTAGAGAACATCCAAATATTTATTAAACCAGGTTAAACCAAAGTCGGTCTATATAAGGTCGCGACATTCGGCCATATTGCTTTGACGTGTTATGACGTCACATCTTCCTTTTTCGGCCATGTTGTTCGGTGCCGGAGATATACAGTATTGTATTATTAGAACAACCGTTTACGCGACAGTTTTTAATTATTATTAGGTTGTAAATTCTTTTACTTTAAATAAGAAACATTTGGAGTTACATCTTTCAACAAATATCACTTCCAAAACAATGCAAAATGAAATGCGCAAATTCTAGACGCCACTGGATTGATCATCAGTTTTGATTTTACGCAGTCTTGCCAACTTTTCTCCGTGGAGTGCCCTTCCTTGCGTCCCCGACCTCAAATCGCCTAAAAGTTGAGGATATGTCGCAACCTTATAAATATAAACGAACCTTGGGTTAAACCACATAATAGACAATCAATAAATGCTATTAAAACGTATTCTCTGGCGTTTTATGTTTTAAAATGTCTTTTCCTCAACTACACTAATTAAGAAATAGGTATTTGTTTCCATACCGGCCACATGCTTGCTTTGAAGTAAAAGAAACGACTACTGTGTATGGTCCTACGACAAGCGCACGGCTTATTATGTGAACAAATTTCGGGAAAGCAGATAAAAAGTTGCAAATTGCCTGCATCTGAAAAGTTCTATTGCTTTTAATGCAAAACTATTTCCAGACGTAGGGAGTAGAGGGCGTTCGACATCTCATGTGAAACGGTACTTCTCCTCGTAGAACTGAAGATTTTTATACAGTGTGTCTACTTAAGTTCGCACCATATAGGATACTTTTTATTATTACTTTTATAAAAAAAGTTATTATTTATAAAAAGTTCTACATGGTCTGAAATGCAATTATTAGAAATCCATTTTTTCCAGTGGTATACGAGATATCTCAAAAAATATTAATTTTGCTCAAGAGAAGAGTACCTTTATTTTTAACAATTTCAAAAACTTTTGTAAAGGAAACATGCTAAGAATTAAAAATAACTTTTAAATATGCAAACGCGTTCATTTATAAGATAATTTAGATATTACATCTCAAAATAAGTATTCACTAATGTCCATACAAACTTCAATACGTTTTTCTTTAAAATAATTTTTAATATTGTCAAAAATAAAGATACTTTCCTCTTAAAACAAAATTCATATTTTTTGAGATACCTCATATACCACAGCAAAAAATTAATATATGATTGCATTTTAGGTTTTATACCATGCAGAACATTTTATAAAGAATAACTTTTTCCACGATCGTTAAAAAAATGCCGTTTTTTAACGTTAAGAACTTCATTCTAGTACACTACATAAACTGTTAAAAAAGTAACTTTTTTTAACACTTCGAAGCATTTTTTCACACTTTGAATTAGTATTTTGTTTCAAATCCTACTACAATAAACTTAAATACCAGTTTATGCAATGTAACAGTAAACGCGACATTAACTGAAACTAACAATTTATTTCACAACAATAGATTTTTGCTGAAACAAACGGTCAAGTTACCTTTGATTTCGTTATTATTTCTTTTAGCTCATGTGTGACTAGTTTAAAAATTTGACAGTTTTTGAATACATTTAATATAAATTACTAAAAATTAATAGGAATAATGAATTTGGATGACTAAAAAATTGAAAAGGAATTTATACTGTTTTAGTATTATTTCTACAAAACGTAAGTACATACAATTTTCTAAAATTAAATAATAAATGCATAGTTATAAAGAGGATAATTGTTTCTTAAAGAATAAGGAGGCTATGATTTTTTGTTGCAATATAATGGCTGTGCTGCAAAAATTAAAATAATAAGTTTAGATAAATAAAACATGTATAAAATGGTATTTTAGGAAATTTCTATGCAGTCGTAGAAAAAATATACTATGTAACACATGCATAGTGTCTTTTTTAGTTATGGGATTACCGCACTCGCCTAACGGCTCGTGCTGTCAAACTTCCCTTTCGTAAAAAAAGTATCACTTTATGCACTTGTTACATAAATTACTATTTTTCATAAAATCAATAATAAAAAGTTTCGCATATGGTGCGAACTTAGGCACACTGTATAAACAGATTTAAAATTTATATTGAAAATATTGGACTGATGTTTTATAATATTTTTACAAAAGGCTTAATAAAAAAATTCTGAAAGGGCTATCTAGGTTAGTTAAGTGGGTAGCAGCAGAGCTGTGATAGTCCTGGCAATGTTGCAACGGCACTTTACATAAAAGAAAACACGTCATTACAAATGTGTAACTTTAAGAAAGTTCGCCGATTTGACCAGAAATTTACCGTGTGCGTAATTAAATATGTGAACATTACAAAAGTTAAACAAAAAATACATTTTTTAAAATTTTCATTACCTTTTATACAGGGTGTCCAAGAATATGTGGTCAATCGCTCGGATTCATATAGAACACATAAAAATATTGTGACAAGTTCATGTAAAATATTTTCCTAATGTTCCTCTTTAAAGAGATATGCGCCCTTAAAGGACACCACTGAAAATCGGTTTTTCTTAAATAACTTTTATATCACTTGGTATAATAAAATAATTTTTCATTATGATTAAAACCAGTCAGGACTTCTTAAAACTGTATCATTGTAAAACATTTGCCTTTTTTAGTTCGCCAGGGGCGGACTAACCCTTACACATAGCACCAATTATTTTTACACCCTGTATATTAAAGGAATAAAAATATTAGTTTTAAATAGCTTAAACCCTTGGCTAACAAAAAGGTACTCATGTTCAAAATTCATAAAGTGAAGCATTTTCGAGAAAAACAACATTTTTATTAAATAGGGTTGTATTTAATAATTTTGTTTGTGGGTTCGACATACGCTCCCTCCTTTTTTATGCATTCTCTAGCATTAATTATCTAAGATTATGGGATTCTCCACAATGCTGCAACATTATTTTTTTATCAAAAAAATATATACATATATCTTTTTAATAGTTTTTTAGTACCTTTGCCACAGAATAACCTATTGTTTTTAGATGTCTCTAGTAAACAAAAACTTGTATTTCTCGAAAACGCTTTAATTTATCGACATCTAAAAAGAGTACCTTTTTCTTAGCTAAGGATTTAGGCTACCCAAAAATATTTATTTCATTTCTTTATTATACAGGGTGTAAAAATAATTAACACTATTGTGTAAGAGCTAGTCCGTCCCTGGTGAACTAATAAAGGCAAATATTTTATAAGGATACCATTTTAAAGAGTCCTCACTTGTTTTTATCATATTTAAAAATTATTTCATTATACCAAGTACTATAAAAGTTATTCAAGAAAAACCGATTTTCAGTGCAGTCCTTTAAGGGCACATATCTCTGTAAAGAGGGGTTTTAGGAAAAAAATTATAGGAACTTCTCACATTATTTTCATGTATTCTATGTGAATCCGAGAGATTGCCCACATATTCTTGGAAAGGTAAGATCATAAAGGATACGGGTGATAAAGTGAAAAAAAATGATAGTATTCATATAATTTTTTTCCAGACTTTGTAAGGGAGTTATTGACCTTCAGTTTTAAAATTAAAAGAATGTAGTTTAATTATCTTTTTAACTGTTGCCACAGTACCAAGGGGCTTTTCACTGACCCAAATTTCTACAGGTATTCCCATTCTGACGTAGTATTTTGACCTTGTATCCCCTGGATTTCCCATGTATTCCCCAGGATTTCCCATGTATTTTCCAGGATTTCCTATCTATAATTCCCCATATATTCATAGATTCCCCCAAGTGTACAGTACCAATGATATATATGGCTGTTCAATAAGTCTGGATTATAAAGGGTGAGACAATTTCTTTTTGTCATTTTATGTATGCATTTTTGACAAAGGCGACAAATTTGACATTTTGCTTTGACCATTTTATTTCTTCATCTTTTTTCTACAAGAAATATATACCTTATTTAAATTGATATCTTGTACCGTTTTTCATAAAATCGCATTTTAAATGCAGACATATTAGCAGTTTGTATGTAAACCCGCGTCCAGACTTGTAACAATTCGCCGCGCCTCTCCACGCCGAGCCGTCTACCCCGCCACATAACGCAGACATGGAGTGGACTTGAACTAAATTCACGTCGTTTAAGGCCTTGACTAAGGAGGGTGAAGGGTAGGAAGACCATCTTTTATGGCGGAAAAGTTGAAAAAGTGGCCATTGGAAAGAAGCAAATTAAGTTGGCGCCACCGTAGTCGGTGGAGGGATTTTGGTATTTCTTTTCTTTTTCATTTTGTATCTAACTGTCCTATTTCATTTTGTATCTCACTCAAATAATTCATGCTCATTGGTTAAAAAGCATCCTCTGGCTACTCTGGCGCTACCTTATATTGCTCCTTTCGAGGTATACTTTTTAATACATTCAGATGGTATTCCTTCCCTCTACCCTCTATAGGCTTGGCGAATGATTTGCCGGAGATTCAGAGCTTGTTAGTTTTTGGTGTCAAAGGAGCGCGCAAACAGGTTGGTTAGTTTGGACGGATATTTGGCGAATTGTTGCAAGTTTGGACGGATGTTTGGCGAATTGTTGCAAGTCTGGACGCGGCTTGATAAAAATTCCATTTATTAGAGAAAATCATAAAAATATGTTAAAATTATTAAAAGTGGGGTTTGTAAGCCCCTTAAACTTTATAATACAGATAAAAACTGTTGTACATAGTGTTGTACTTTTAAAAGTGTTAAAGGATAATAAGATATTTAGTTAAAAACAGTATGAGGAACAAAATAGGCAGGGTGTCTTGTACAAAAAAAACTACAAATTCCTTGGCAAAAATATGATTTAACTCAAATTATCTGTATACAAAGCTGCTTAGTTTGGACATTATGGAAAAAAGGAATATATTTTTTTACTCCTTTCAACTGGATTTGATTATGAAGGATTTAAAAAATATGTTTTTATTTCTTAACCATTGGCCCAACTAAAATTTTGTAAAAGATTTAATAGCTTTTAAATTAAATAACTATGCTAAAAAGATAGCACTGAATACAAAGAAGGTAAAGAAGTATGGTTGGATATTTTATCGCATCTTGAAGACCCTGTAATTTTTAAAATTACAATTTTTTTACAAAATGCTGTAGTTTACTGGTATAAATGTGTGACCAACTAATTAATAAAACACATTAAAGAGTTTTTAATTTATTTTAAAAAATTTTAAAAAGAAAAAATTTAAAGCCCTCTAGTCTCCAAACTGAGCAACTTTGTACATAGATAGGTTGAGTTAAACCAAAATAATAAATATGTTTACTCAAAGAATTTGTGTTCTTCTATATTACACAATATTTCCAGATACCCTGTTTTTTATGTTTAGAATACATTCCTGATTCCAGACCATACCTTTATATCACGAGGAGTCAAATTCCTCCCACCACTATCCATAAAAGCAAGTGGACAGTAATTGTATACAAAAGCATTGGTAAAAAACTTTTCAGATGTTCCACACAATTCTGACCACAGTTTCCAAAATCTATCACCACTCTGTTCTTTTCGAGTGCAATTAAACCCCTTAATAGGTCTGCTGGGACACTCGACAGGAGGTTTCGATACTGTCCCTTCGATTTGAAGCCAGTATTTCACCCAATTTGTGTCGCCAAAAGGAACCCCCGTTTGGCACATACCAAATGGACCTGGGTTTATTCCAACAAACAGCAGTTTTTTAGTACCATTACAGTACTTTTTAAGGTAAATGTTATTAGGCTCTGACGCATATTCTGTAGGGTTATAAACATACTGAATTGGAGGCTTAATAAAGTTGATCATGTTTAGTTGGGAATTTAAGTTTCGTTGAATTTCTTGGAGTTGTGTAACTAAAGGATTTGTTTGATGGAACCCCTTTCTGGATATTTCTTCTGCAGGACAATTTTGCAAGGACAAATCTAAAAGTTCGGCTGGATTGTTTTCGTTTTCCTGTTTAACACCAGTCCTGTTTTCAAATAACTTTTTTCGAAGCGTATCTAGGATATTCGGATATTCTGAAAACTTTGACATTTAATGTCAAAGTTTTCAGAATATCCGAATATCCTAGAAAAACAGAAAAATATTGAATTTTAAAACCTAAATAATAGTAAGTTTTTATTTTTATTATTTTTATTCCATTTGTCTTGACAACGGTGGCAGATTTGCCACCGAAACGTCGATTTTTTAATTATCTTTTTACTTGTTTAAACATTTTTTGGTTTTTAGTACTTTTAATTTTATTTTGGCGTGTACCCAAACAAATACCATCTATTGGATTTATTTTGGCGTAACCTGCAACTTTTTATCTTTAAAAATTCTGAGAAACGGGGCATTTATCAACTTAGCGATGTAAAGGTAATTAAAAAAAAAAACTTTTTACTCAACATATACGATTTTATAATGAACACATCGGAAAATATAGATACTGACCTACAAAAATTATATTGGGGTTTTAAGCAAGACTTACATTCTCAACGTCTCTTATGCTCAGGTATGTAGGTTAAAGGCTGATGTCCAGTAAGTGGACGTATTGCAACGCATTTTTTCGCCTGGCTAGTGAATAAATCAGACTACGTCCAATTAGGACGTACGGCGAAGAATTTCTGTGTTTTAAGAAATAAGCCCGGCCCAACTAGCGTTTACCAGGTGGGTCGAATCGCAACCTATTTTCCGCCTGGCTTGTAAACAGAGTGCGTCCATTAGAAGCACGTTGTATCGGGAAATACGACATAGGATTTTTTTTGCTTCCTAGGCGGATTTCTCGAACGGTACACTGCACAAGGGCCTAGACAGAATTTGGTTGATGGGAAATAGTCAAGATTAGGGATGCCATCCGTCCCGATATATCAGGACTGTCACCTTTATTAGACCCTATGTCCCGACATCCCGATATGGAATAACCCAATCATCAAAGCTGACGTCTCTTTTTAGTCATTTTTGGTCAGCAAAGACATCACTGTCACATTTGTATAAAAACTCAATATATTTTGTTATACACACAACCATATTTACGCGCTAGCATTAACTTTTTATACATGATGACAACTAAAATTATTGGTCTTATTTTTCTGTTATATGATATTCCGGTTGGATTGTGACACGAATCATATAATGACACAAAATTTTTCTGTCGGGTTAAATTTTTATGAGCTGGTTGACAAAAAAATGACGTCGAAGAGACGTCACTTTAACGACGTCAAAAATAGGTCAGTAAAATGATGTTAAAATGACGTCATAATTTTGGTCCGATGACGTCTTATGACTTATGACCAAAAATGCGACCAAAAAATTACGTCCTAATGACGTTAACTTTCTGCTTGGGAATATATGTAATTTTCTAAAAACTCCTTTATCTGTTATTACACAAAAAAAACAGTGATCATTATACCAAAAATCAGAATTTATTAAATCATGTAAGTACTTTTATTTTTAATTTTTTACATTATATCAATTTGGAGAGATTTTTTCATTAATGGCAAGTCAGCGGACCGACGAAATGAATCAACTATTGGCAGAATCTATCGAAGCAATTCTGCAATATCAGTACAATTTTAAAATGTTACTAAATTTTATAAATATATTAAAACACAAAATGATATACGGAAGACACACCCCTACCCCCCTAAACTAAAACATTAGACAACCAAGGTGTCCCGACGTTGGCTATAGAATTTATGGCATTTCTAGGCAAGATAGAACTATATTAATAGCATAAAAATTTACTTAGAAAAATGTAAGTATGTCTTAGGTTATATCTGGGTAAATAAAAAATAATAATTTGTATAAGTTTATAAAGTCCTAAATATTGCCGAGAACTTAAATATAGATAGATATAAATATTATATCTACCTATCTATAAACAATTAATATTGCCACGCAAACAACCAGGGAAGAGCAGCCTCTGCCCGCGCTGCGGTCCTATAACGGACGATGCATGAACTTGACGTTTAGATGGTGTAGCTGTTTGGCCCTTATCAGTGGCGTAGTTACAGGGGGCGATCGTTCTCCTGCTCCCTTGGCTTAGCGCACTTTGACCAATACAATAATATCTATTATAAAGCTTTTAATGTTTCTAGTTTTGATAACTTACGATGAAAAAAAATCAAGAACGTGTTTTGCGCAATTCCAATGAATACCGGAAAAAACTAATGTTCGATTTTTTTCGGTTCTTTTTTATTTAATTTTTTCCCACTTTCATTAAAAAAACTTTAAAGAAAACTGATTTTTTTTCATTTTATTAAAGATTATGAATATTTAGAGATATAGACAAATAAAATATAAGGAAGCAAGATTTTGTTTGGGACACTGTATATGTCACGTCGATTTTAAATTATTTTTAACTCTTCCAAGGAACGTTACAGATATCTGTATAGATCTACCGTGCCGCCCCCTGGAAGAAAGGTACTGAACATTCTAATGATTTACATGTTGCCTAACCACGTTAGGCGCGTCCTCAAAATGGCCGAAAAATCCTACCATATGATCAAAATTTCACTAGATTCTAATTTTTGTCCAAAATAAAAGTTTTTTGGGTCCAAATTTCGTAAATATTATCACTGTAATATTGTCTTGGACTTGAGCTATATCTTATTGGATTCTGTGTCAAAAAATTTAAAAATTGTTATTATTTCATTTGTTAATAACTCCGTTATTTAACAATATTAAGGAATAAAAAATAGCTGACGTCCGAGCCTAAAGTTTTATTTATTGATTATTAACCTTAAAACCCAAAAAGCTTTGATATTTTTGAAAAAATTATCCTCGCGCGAGGTCCTGCAAGACGATTTTCATTTGACCC
>JACEGR010005420.1:0-73501 GCA_014170235.1 Listronotus bonariensis
AGGTTGTAACAGTTCCCAGTAAGGCCCATGTACCCTAGCAAGGTCAATCGTCAAAATTTTTGATTGGCCTTAAAAGGAACCACCGGCCTTTATAGGAAGGAACATTACCGATATTTTGATGAAAATGGAAACAAAATTGCAATTTTTTATTCAGTGCCTTACCAAATCCTTATATAACAATTTACGGTAAAAAAATACGATAATAATGGGTTGTTTACATAAAAAAATCAATTTTCTGTGACTACGAATTACAGTTTTAACGTCGACGACCGAATTTCAAGAAGCAAGGGTCCGCATTAGCAAAATAGCGACGCGAGAGACTCGCAGCTGCGTCTGTGTGCTTGAGTTTGATGTAGCTTAGTGTGAGTAAAAGGAATTGCTTATCAGATGTCAATAACTATAACTTTTTTATAGTTGGCCTTCAAAGGATCATGGCCTTCCATGGTCTACCCACTTTGCAATGCTAGAAAAGTTTTTTTATTAAAGAATTTATGTCAGAAAAGATTTAAACCCTGCAACTTTCAAACTGGTGCATCGTCGGTTTTTGACATAAGGAATACCTAATTTAATTTGAGTTTTTGATTTTATCAAAATGTTCCGTTTTAATCAAAATGAACATTTAGTGTAGTATTTCTCTTTTTTAAATCTTGTATTAATAAGCAATCTTTTAAATTTTGGTAATAATGGGTATTATTCTTTATTTAATCTAGCAATTCGATTTATGTTAAAACTGTTTAAGCCACAATGTCGATATTGTCAATTACAGTTAATGTATGTGTCCCAAATTCGACCCTCTCTGGAATATTGTTCTCATGTCTGAGGAATGGCATCCCCTACAACCCTCAGCATTCTTGATGCCATTCAAAGAAGGGCTGTTCGTCTTATTAATGATCCTTTACTTACTCAAAGACTTCCTTCTCTTGCCCATCGTCGAGCTGTGGGAGATCTATTGCTCTTCTATAGATATTTTTACGGCTTCTGCTCCGACGAATTATCCAGTATAGTCCCTCCTCTTGCAGCTCCCAACATCAGACAAACTCGTGGTGCCGCGCGTATGCATCCCTATACGGTTCAATTGGACAGGCCCCGAACTTCCCATTTCGTTCGTTCCTTTATCCCTAGAGTTTCTAGACTGTGGAACCTACTGCCAGCGGAGGTCTCTTCCTTCCCCCAAATCTTCAAGTTTTTAAGTCCCGTGTTAACAAACTTCCTCTTACCCTGCTTAAGAAACCCACGGTACGTTAGTATTTAGGCTTTCAGCCTTCGTGGATTGTCCAAAGATAAAAAAAAAAATGAACAGTAATTTCCTTTTAGAAAATGACTATTTTAAAAAGTTATCTCTGACAATGGAGATAATGCTTCTGAAAACTTTTTTACAAAAGGTAGTGGAAAATATAAACTTTAATCTGTATTGACACTAAATAATTAAATAATAATGGTCAAATTGTTAAGTAAAACATCATATTTTCTTATTTAAAAAGTGCACTGTATATTTCCAAGAAATGGATGTATATTTTCTTAATATAACTATTTCATTTAACGACATTTTTTATAATTATGTGCTCTCAATTTAAAAACTATAAAAAGAACTTAACAACTTTAGGAAATTTAGTGCAAAAACCTGGAGTTGACTCCTTTATTCAATTGCCTTCCAATGGAAATGGCCTTCATTTGCCATTGCCATCACGAGCAGCTGTGTAAAAGCCATATTGTACACGCTGATTGTTTTAAATGACTATTTTAGTTAAGAACTTTGGGCCAATTACTGTTATAATAATATTTTTTACTTTTAAAGTTTATTATATTTTGCTTAATTCGTTAAGTACAAATTTTACCCATCTATTATTGATCTGTAATACCTTAGAAACGGAATATGTTATGGTAGCAATAATACCTGCTATCACACCTAGGCATTATAAGCGGGCATTATGATAATGCCCGCTTATAATGCCCTAATGCGCTAATATGGAAATTTTATTGCTTATCAATTTTATTTCTCTCACAATAAAGATCAAGTTTATACAAACATATGTATTAAAATAAAATCAATAACTTACCAGTTCCTGAAAATATGCCATTAAAACGGTTTCGGGTTATTTGAAGAATTGCGTCTGCATCTTTCCAAATACCAAATATGCCATACTCCCGATCATACTGTTGCCTTGATTTAACTGGCAAAAGATTTTCGGTCGCTTTTATGGCCTTTTCTCTTATATTTTGTGGAATTTCTTCCATTTTGAGCAAATCGTTAAATAAAAATGCCAACTGACTAACTGATAGAAACATCAAAGTCAAACTTAACACCAGTCATTATCTACTTACGTATACAGGTACAGGTGCAACTTATTTTTATATTGCGAATAAATAATGTAATTAGTCATTGAAAAACTCTTTTTGGGTAAAACATAAAGCATTGTATGCAGCACGGGCTTTACTGACTATAATGCCCCATCAGGTCGAAATCTAGCCGTCGGGCTGATTTCGACCTTCAGGGCATTATAGTCCTAGTAACGCCCTTGATACATAAATAGCTATAAAAGAACCAAAAATTCCCTGAGTGTGTTACGCTCCCCGTCAGGTTGTTTAAACAGAAATTCTATCTATAATTATTATTTTAAAGCTAATGAGGATTTATAGTAGAGAGCCCAAGAGGGGATTTCGAGGATTCACTACAGCACGGCAGATTGATATACATGGGGATACCTTGTACCCGGTTAAGTACCTTCACCAAATATCAGCCCCCTATATAAGGCCACCCGTCAAGGATAAAGGATCAGCTCCTGCACTCTCGTAATTCGATAGAAAGAAGAAATAGGCAAGAAAAAAATCCTTTCTATTTCTTGTCTTTACTCTGTATCATTCCTTCATAAATAGTTTGTAAAATCTTCAGCAGCGAAAAAATAATAGACTACTGGACCTGAAAACGTTGGGTTCTTGTGGAAAAATGCACCATTTATAAAAACTGTACTTGTTATTTCTTAAAATATATATGTTTTTTTACTTATGTTTTATTTATTTGGCATATTCACTCATATTTTAATCAGTCCAAGTCCATTAAATTTCCGGATTTTAATAGTATATCTTTGCTTAATTCTTCTTTGCGTATAAAAGGAGAGAGTTAGCGGAATAATAATCTAATATAATGTTATTAATCCCTTGAATAGGCAAAAGTTGAAATTAAGCAGTGTTTTAGATTGCATGGATTTAATAATAGTTATTTATTAGATAAGTGAGTTATATTACATATAAGTCACGCAAGAAAAGTTTAACCCTCGAGCCCGAAGGGCGAGAGAGGTAATTTTCTTAAGTGACTTATATGTAATAACTCACGTGTCTAATACAAAATTTTATCCAACACTTTCGTATAAATCGTTTTTAATATCGAAAATAATTTGAAAACGTCATCCATTATTTGTTACTTGTCATTGTCAACACCAGCAACAAAATTTTGTATTTTGGAAAGCAAGCTTGTTTGGTTGTAATGCATTTTGTTAGTCTATAATTCACTAGTGAGCTAAAGGGTACTTTAGCTCACTAGTGACTTATAGTACACTTTATATCCTCAAAATCTGATCAATTATGTAGATATTATATGTAAGTGTTGGATAAAAAAATTAATTGGTGAGCTTAAACCTCTTGTAATTGTTAAGAATTTAAACAAAATACAATATAGCAACATAACATAAACGAATATAATATTTCTACAAAACACTAAATAAAAAATTGTTAATTATTGCGATCACAAATTGCAATGTCGTTAATGTTCCCGCAAACACCCGCTTAAAGCCAGCTGTCCATGAGAGCGGTTTTCCGCTCGCGGATGTTAATTCAGCGTTGTGATTGGCGGAAAAAGCATTTTTAATTTGCAGTAACCAATCACAACGCTGAATTTATCATCCGCGAGCGGAAAACCGCTCTCATGGACAGCGAGGCTTTATAAAAGAATGTAAACAAACGTCCAGCACGTAAGAACAGCGAGATCACCTTATACAAAACGCCATACAATAAAATAGGATAAATGACAAGAAAGATCCAAATCGCCTTTATATTTCCAGGCGTTCGTGTTGCCCATTCGTGAGTGCGGAACACGTCGAAAGACTTTACGGAGTTTGAAATAGACAGGAAATAGAAAAATAGAGAAGAAATTTCTTTCTTTGCGAGATACGAAGTACGGCCTCAGATTAGTAAAAAAAAATATATTTATTAGAAATTTTCGAGCGCGTCAGACTAAGATAAGGTGAGTTAATTACATGCTAAGAAGTGTATATATTCCACTTATCTGACAATTTAAGAAGGCGGAGAGCTACAAAGTTGTAAAAAGCTTCATCTTGACACTTTTCGAGTGTGGCTATTTTTTTATTCTTAAGAAAATAATTTAAGAATAATGAAAAATATACAGGAGTGATTCAAAAATAGATCACGAAACTTAAAGGGGTGATTCTACTTGACAAAATAAGGGTAGAGCTTCATATAATTTTTTTTCAAAATGTCAAAGTTCAATTTTTATTTTGGTTTTTTCGCCATATTGCATTTATTTCTTAACCAATCCAGTTGATATTTGGCACACAAATCGAGCTTTGCAGATTCTAAAATTTTAGGACAAAAGTTATTTTTTAAATACCACCAGAGGGCACTTTACCTAAAACTTAAAGTTTATTTAGATCATAACTTTTTTATTATGGCAGATATCGCAAAGCTAGGGGCGCCATTTTATAAACAATCAAAAACTTAAAAAATAAGGTACTTTTTATTAAAGTCGATAAACCTCACCGTTTAGGCACCAATAGACATCAAAGTTTTCATCAATTTCAATTAAATTACCTACATACATACAGGGTGTCCAGTAACTCAACCGACAAATGTTACGGGGCGATTCTACAAATCTAGAAGGGTACGTGTATGGAGAGCACCTGGCACAAGAAATCGAATCCATTATACTCAGGAGGTTTACAGTTATAGAGGAGGGATAATTATGGTATGGCCAGCTCAATCGCCCGATCTCAATCCTATAGAGCATGCTTGGGATATGCTTTAGCGGAGAGTTCTTCAGGGTCAGAATCAATTTCAAAACCAAGATCAGCTCTTTTAAGCTCTATAACAGTGTTGGAATGCAATCCCCCAAGAAGATCTGGATAATTTTATCTTGAGCATGGAAAGACGTTGTAGAGCCACAATCAATGCACGAGGAGGTCACATTCCATATTATTTTTGTTTAATTTTTTTGTATAATTTTGCATAATTTTTTGTTGTTATTTTGAATATTTTTTTGATAAATTAAATTTTTTCCACGAAAATCAGTATTTTTATCCCATCATAGTTTATTTGTTATTATTGTATCCCTTTGGGTCCCTACCTATTATGGTAACAAAAATATTTAATTGAAAAATTTAAAACCACTTTGTAATAAAATAATTCAATATCCCTAGATTTTGAGCATGTGTATTTAAACTAAATATATTTAAAGAAAAAATGGTACAGCACGGTTATGCTTCTTTAAACCTTATACCTTACTTTTAAAATATATTTTTAATGTTTGTTACTATTCTCTTTTAGAATAACTATATTTTTGATCTCCCAGTATATTTGAACAAAAAAATGTTCATAATAGTTTTAGGTTCCGAAAAGCTATTAAACGCCACGAAACTACACGTCTGCTGTCAGTGACGGCCTCTCAAACGCAAAACGCAACTCGATCCGCAGAGACGATCAAACAATCGGCGTCGCGGCGGCCCTGGCGCTGACACCTCTCCATGGAAATGGCTTTCATTTACTATTTCCATCATTGCCAGATGATACCGCACAATCACCCTTTTAAAGGCTTTGTTAAGAATATCTTTATTACTTTTATTTGGATTATAGCAGATAAAATTTTAATTTCTTTTTTTTATAAATATAGCAACACAACAGGCTTAATTTTAATCCATTATCAGAATATTTATCATCGTTTAATGTAAAATAAAAGTATATAGGATGATTGACAACTGCAGAAAGAAAGACGGATATATATTAGAAAGTGGCTATACTATATGAGCAAGCAGTTTTGGTATATCGGCCAGGAATAGAATAAGAAATCAAGCACTATTAGTCATGCATGTTTACATGCCGGTATTTAGTTAGATGTCTCTTTTTCTTACATTAACTATGTGTCGTATTTAGCTTAACCGGTATATGTTTCATAGTCAAATTGAATAAATAAACTTAAGTACACTACTCAGAAAAACTTAACTACACAGAGTCCCACCGGGAACTGCTGCAATCGATTTTTTGAAACGTAGGCTTTGGAAAATTTTGTAACATTATGAAGTCAGTAGGGAACATATAACTGAAACATTTTGACAGCTCTACCACTTCCGGTTATACCGGATGTTAATGTCAACTTTCTTATTTTAAATGGAATACCCTATATATTATTTATTTTTTAAATTCTATCATAAATTCTAAACATAATTTATACATATGTTCTTCACCTAAAACCAACCGTTTTTAACTTATTTAAAATTTTATGTCAAAAATGACGTTTGCAAGTCATTACATAACTATCATTTTTTTAAAACAAAAGCTTTTAATATGAGTTGAGGTTAGTCTGGGGGCCAGGGCTGTTTCTTGGCCGATGAGTGTTCATTAAGTTTCAGAGTGTATTCCTATATGGATTTTGACCCGCAGAATTTAAATTTTAAACGTGCTTTTGTGTCGGAAGTGACAGGAATTTGTTATAAACAATTTAATTGTTTATAGGGCTCTAGCTTCTAAACTAAAAGAGATAAAAATATTTTTTTTAAATACAATTTGTTCCTTAAACAAAAATCTACAAAATGATGTTTTATAGACATTGATCTGATTGTTACAACCGGAGATATGGCAAAATTAGTGCAAAATCATTGCAAAATTTAGTCAAATTTTCACTTATAACTCGGCTATATTTTAAATAAAGTAACTCTGTAATAGCTTTAATTGAAAGAAAATTACCAGCTTCATAACTAAGCCCAATTTAATGCAAAATATTATTTATAGCCGAGTTATTACAATTTTAAACGAAGATTTGTTAATTAAAAAAGGAATATAATCAGCAAAGCAAGTTACATATTTAAATTGTACGATTGAAGACGAATAATTTGGTGTATCAAATACATAATTTAAATATATATTTTAATATGATAAATCAGTTTTAAAGTGCGCGTGTCGTTATTCGCCGAACGGCTTAAACCGTTTATAATAAGTATGAGTGTACGTAAGGCCATGAACTACTATATTTCCAAAATGCGATATTATTTTTCACTAAAATTAATAAATATTTATATTATTTGCCGAATTAACTTCTTTCATATCAATAAATTTTGTTACAGGCTTAGCAAAAGAGCGTTGCAAAACTCCCGATTCTCCAGAAGGTGCCCGCCAAGCCACGACTCCTCACTCGCCCTCACAGTCGTCACCTCCATTAAGGAACGCGACATCTCCGGCTAATAATGGAAATGCAGAAAGCGTAACTCCACCACCACCCTTACCTGCAGCAACGGTATGTTATTTGATCATTTGTAAATCACTTATTGCAAATTTATCAGTGCAAAAGTTCATTTTAAAGTTTACTTATGTCTCATACCAGTTTAAATTATGCAAAATTTTATTTACTAATAGCCCAATTAACTTAGACTTACACCTCGGAAGCTCACGGAATAGGTTAAATATCTGTACATACCTTTATTTTGGTACAAAAATACTCTCCTAAAAATCCCCTATGACATCGTGTAAGGAACTCGAAATATGACAGGTCAAATGTCAAAAAAATCAGTTTCTTGCGAATATCTCGTTTCTTTTACTTTTAATTGCATTTATATTTATTATAAAAGTTGTAGAACACAAAATTCTTTACAAATTTGATTCTAAATGTTTTTTGCCATACCAACGGATCCGATAATAGAGGGAGCAGTGTGTATAGCACTTTAGTGTATGTACATGCCTTAGCACGCAATCAATCGTGATATTTAGCAAAACTTAAGTAAAAAGATAACATATTAGACTAAAAATCACGATTGATTGCGTGCTAAGGTATGTACATACAGTAAAGTGCTTTACACTCTGCGCCCTCTATTATCGGATCCGTTGGTCTGACAAAAAAATGCTTGGAATTAAATTTGTTAAGAATTTTGTGTTCTACAACTTTTACGATATCATAGGGGATTTTTAGGAGATAATTTTTGTACCAAAATACAGGTGTGTACAGATATTCAGCTTATTTCGTGAGATTCCGAGATGGACCTTTAATTTGACTAAGATGACTGGGGTATAAAGTAATATAATTTATACGTAATTAAAAATCTTCAATTAATGAATCCTCAGATCGCGATCGGTTTTGCCTGTGTCACAGGACTTATCAACAGGGCTGTACCAGTGGTCCATGGTGAATAACATAGAAAACAAGGGACCTCTTATATGGCAAACATCGTTTTCCTACGAAAGGATATAACTCCTACCGATGATGCAGCAGTGAAATTACATTCAGTAAAGTCCGCATAGAGTTTTTACCGGAGTCAGTAAAGTAAGATATTAAATGTTCAAATAATTGCCTGGTGTCACAATAAAATACGGAATTAAACCTCTTCGTTTATGAACAGTTAAAAGAGCTGCACTTTTTCCACTTTAATATCTTATTTTACCGACTCCGGTAAAAACTTAATGCAGACTTGAGTGACTTGACTGAATGTAATTTCAGCGCTGCATTGACGGTGGCGTAAGGCAACGATGCTTGCCATATTAGAGGATCCTTGTTCTCTGTGTTATTTACCACACACCCTGTATATTACATCACCATTCAAAAGATCTATCAAAGAGCTTTAAGAGGGTTTATATGTAATATATCAATTTTTTAGAGTTTCGGAAATATGGTCATTGGTCATTCTCAAGACTCATAAAAATTGGCATTTTTAATAGTACACCCTGTATGTTGCATCACCGTTAAATAGATATTTTACCTGATAATTGAAAAAAATATGTACAGGGTGATCAAACTTAAGTCGGCATTATTGCTTGACTTCTTTATTATTGGGGATACAAAGTCGGTTAAATTAGTTAAGTTGTAGTTTTTTGCTGATTAGCGTGCTGCCAACAGAAAAACAATTTAACATCGGGTTTTCGATTTATTGCAAAACTTTTTTAAAATGGAACACCCTGTATATTATATTACTATTTAAAATATCTATCAAAGTGCTTCAAAAAGTCCACATGTGATATATCCAACTTTTAATAATATAAAACAAAATAAAATAAAGACAATGGACCCAGCAAACACTATTTGCCGGCAATGTACATTTTTCATATTGGCATTGATGGTAAAGCATTGGCAATTGGTAGCAATATTATGCCAACATCTTATACGCATTAAAAACTCAACCCTAAATAAACACTTAATTGCCAATAAATATTACATGCAGGCGAATTGCCGGCAAGCATACAAAAATGGCGGCATACCAATCCTGATTAAATAAAACACGCGTTTTTGTTGCAGGTAAATAAATATTGGATTTTTGAAGGCAAACCTTCAACGCATATTCATACTTTTAAACCATATTATTAACATTGGTATTTAACTAACATTAAAGCAATTTTTTGATCTGTTTTATTTATAATGGCAGCTAAACAACATTATTTTATGTTTTTTACATAATTTAAAGGAAATGGCCTTTTCATAACATTTTCTTGTTAAAAATCATGCAAATAAAAATTAGGTCAAACAAAATGTTTATTATGTATTTTGGAGCGAATAAAAATAAAATGATGGTCTTTTTTAAAGAAAAGAGTTTTTTAATAGACATAATTAAATGTATTCATTACCTAATAAGTGTGTGTTGTGTGATTAATTGGTGATGGCTAGTCGAGAAGGCAAGATATTCAAGTAGACTGTTAGGAGCTGTAAACATTTTGTTTAAAACTTTATTAAAAGTTTTAAAGACGTGTTAATAAAAATATTATATATATTTAATAGTTTTTTGACATACCGATAGATGGCGTAATGGACAATAAACTACTACGTTTCTGCAATATCTTCGCTTTTTATCGTCTAAACCCATTAGACAAAAATAATTCGAGAGCGGTCTGCGGTAGGTGATCTCACTTAGCTTTGAAAGAAATATCTTCGGCTAGTGTAAAAATCTGCATCTCCAAGTTGGACAGTGTTCCGAGAGATGCTACTTTGCATTGCAAGGAAATTGCATGCAGTAAGGAGTTTTTTCCTATTTTAATTTTCAAATAAAATATCGCATCATTTTAGCTTTAAAAAAAAGTATATGCCACAATTTTCGTCAATAAGACGTCAGCTTGCTGCTTGGGAGTATCTGCATTTGCCCACTTTCGTGTCTTTTGTTATCTTTTTGCCAATAACTTATTAATGATGGATGCCATCATCTTAAACGCATTTTTAGCCAATAACTTATTAATGACGGATGCCATCACTTTATCTGCAACACGTGGCCTAATAACGGCCAATTGCCCACTTTCGCGTCTTTTGATACCTTTTTGCCAATGCCTTGCCATTAAAGAGTGTTGGCAATGCCAGTAAATTAAATGTACAACGCCGGCAAAAAATGTTATATGGGGAAGTCGGAAATTCTTATAGTATCAACTTTTAATAGTTTTAGGAATATGGCTGTCCTCAGAAATTTAATAAAAAACTGACATTTTTAAATAAAACACCTTGTATATTGCATTGCCATTAAATAGATATTTTATAGAGATTCTAAAAATGTCACATTTGATATGTCTAAATCGAAAAACCGATGTTGAATTGTTTTTCTGTTGGCAGCACGCTAATCAGCGAACAACTTAACTAATTTAACCGACTTTGTATCTCCATTAATAAAAAGTCAGCAATAATGCCGACTTAAGTTTGATCACCCTGTACATATTTTTTTTCAATTATCAACTATACAAGTTTATAAATTTAGCGTAAAAACTTCCACTTTTCTGATCTTGACAAAAAGGACGACCGCAAGAAAAACCTGTTCCTGAAAGACAAGGTTGCCGGCGCTTATTTTCGCAGAGAGCCCTTCAGTTTTTCTACGAACCTGGAGAAGGCGTGCAACTGACTTTCCCTGAATTAAGAAAAACAAATTTCACACACAGGAACTTTTCAGATTTGTCTGTGTAAAGAAAAGTGTTTAGCGAGGGACTGGGAATCTAGTTTAAAGAAAAATCTATTTTGCTGCCTTTGTGTTTAATTTTATTAATAAGAGAAACATTAAATGGATGGTAATTAGTTGGGTACTCGCCAAAAATTAAATTAAAAGTACTAAAAAACCAAAAAAAATTAAAACAAGTAAAAATATTCTTTAAAATCGACGTTTCGGTGGCAAATCTGCCACCGTTGTCAAGATAAATTGAATACAAATAATAAAATTAAAAATTAACTATTATTAGGTTTTAAATTTTAAATTTTTTATATTTTTTTAGGAGATTCTGAAATCTCTTTGACATTAAATGTCAAATATGTTTGTTTGGTTATAGTGTCATAGTGACATGATAACTGGTTGCTGGTGTATTTATTGTTTATATTACAAAAAGGTGAATAGTTAGTTAATTTTTAGTCTTCCTGAAGATACTTCAGTATCAAGCAAAGGCAACCAAGTGTTATTTAAATTTACTGAAATTGATGCTACACAATTATCTTTATTTTGATAATATATACGCACTTTCTTTGATTTTTCGTTTTTAGAATAAGTTTCCTTTGCTAAAATGCTCGAAGCATCCCAGTTTATTCTATGATTGTTATCAAATGCGTGTTGGCAGATTTTTGATTTATGAAATTCTGTGTTTTTAATGTATGATCTGTATTCTTTTATGCGTTTCACCTATATAAAACTTATTGCATTCGCAAGGTAATTTATAAATGACATTTTTTGTATTATATATTATATTTTAGAACACAGGTCATACATTAAAAACACAGAATTTCATAAATCAAAAATCTGCCAACATGACATTTGATAACAATCATAGAATAAACTGGGATGCTTCGAGCATTTTAGCAAAGGAAACTTGTTCTAAAAACGGAAAATTAAAGAAAGTGCGTATATATTATTGTTTATGTTTGTAGGAAAATTTAAGAGAATTAATTTCCTTCGATAACACGGGACTGTAAGCGTGTTATTTAGTAATTAAAAAAGAAATAAACCGAACCATACAATATTCAATGAACAATAATGGCGGCACCTTACCTCGATTTATGTCTCTGCTTTTTTCAGCTTCAGCTTCAGCTTCAGGTTTCCCTGTATATCATCACCATAAAAATCATTTGTGGTCACTATGAATTTAGTTTTAGAAAGTCTTATTTTTGCGAAATATAGCGAAAATTATTGCGAAATTAGAAGGTGTTTTAAATTTTTGACAACATGCACTGTCGGAACTCAGTAACGAAGTGTCTCGTTACATTTCTCAAAGAGCGCGCGCAGCTTTTGAGGTGCCAAATTGAAAATGTATGGTATTTTTTTTTTTTTAGAAATAAAATAATTTTCAAAACGTATTATTAATTAAGGTAAGAAAATTAAGAGTTACACAAACAATTATTAAATAAAGATAATTATGTAGCATCAATTTCAGTAAATTTAAATAACACTTGGTTGCCTTTGCTTGATACTAAAGTATCTTCAGGAAGACTAAATATTAACTAACTATTTACCTTTTTGTAATATAAACAATAAATACACCAGCAACCAGTTATCTATGTCACTATGACACTATAACCAAACAAACATTTTGACATTTAATGTCAAAGAGATTTCAGAATCTCCTAAAAAATATAAAAAAATTTAAATTTAAAACCTAATAATAGTTAATTTTAATTTTTATTATTTGTATTCAATTTATCTTGACAACGGTGGCAGATTTGCCACCGAAACGTCGATTTTAGTATAGTATCTTTTACTTGTTTTAATTTTTTTTGGTTTTTAGTACTTTTAATTTAATTTTTGGCGAGTACCCAACTAATTATCATCCATTAAATGAATCCGCCAAACTACAGAACATATCTTCAAGAGAAACATTATTTTGTAATCAATTTAAATAATTTTAAAATAAAACAAACTTTTGAAATGAATTTTAATTCACTAAGAAGAGTAAAGAAATTTTTACATTGTAAATTTCACTAATAAAATATAACCTCATTACACAATGTATTATGATAAAAAAGCTTGCCGCGTATTTATTTAACTTTTCTAATTTACCTAGTTTGAAAATTTAAAAAAATAAAATTCATCAGTTCGAGATATTCAATTTATTTGTTTATGTACAAGATAAATATCGCGACAAGCGTTTATATCAAATAAATTGTGTAATTAGATATACCAGGTGTCAACGAATTTATTAGACAAACCATAACTCCTACAGTATTAGACAAATCAAAATAAGACATGTTACAGGTAAATGGTATAGAAAGTGGAGAGTTTTCGCATATTTTTCACTTTTCAGGCACTTCCGGTTTAACCGGAAATGGCTCCAACTTTTGAATTTTTAAATGGAACACCCTGTATATTTTAACCTTTTTGGGATTCCTTGTCCAAGTCTCATTTTGATATGCTCCATTACGCTAGCTAGAAAGTTATGGCTTCTTTAAAAATGCGTTGACACCCGGTATTTTGATGGTAAAATTTATAATGAAAAGTTTTTATTTTTTCGAAAAAGTAATTTTTCCTACAAATTTTTCTTGTAAAAGAAATATGATTTACGAAGGCAAAATGTTAATTTTGTATACAGGGTTCGCAAAAACTTAAAAACGTGATTTTTCTCCAAGAGAAAACTACCTTTATTTTTCATTTTTAAGCAAAATATCATTTAGAAAATTTATTTAGAATAGCATTTTGAAAAACTTTTTAATTTTACAGGGATATTAAAAGATTTATGAAACTGATTTTGGAGTTATCAAAAATTAATTATTTTAATTTTTTTAAATCAACTAACCAAAAAACAAAGGTTTTCAAACTTTAATACCAGACAGAAAGGACTGGGTGGCAGGGCCTCCCATTAAAGCCGACCTAATCTGGTATACAGACGGCTCCAAAACAGACCAAGGAGTTGGAGCAGGTATATATGGGGACAAACCAAGGACGAAAATAAACTTGGGTCTCGGACAATACCCTACTGTGTTCCAGGCCGAAATTGTAGCCATAGAACAATGTGCTAGGGAATCATCAGAAGGAGCTATGAGGATAAAACCATAGTAATCTATTCGGACAGCCAGGCAGCCATCAGGGCACTCAGTTCATGCAAAATCAGCTCCAAGCTGGTGCGGGACTGCGTAATTGCCCTGGAAGAGGTGGGTGCGTCCAACAAGCTAACCATTGCCTGGGTACCAGGGACACGAAGGCCACGAAGGCAATGAAGAAGCCGATAAATTGGCAAAGGAGGGGGCTGGTAGGACAATGGTAGGTCCTGAGCCCTACTGTGGTATTCCATCATGCCAGGTAAGGTCATCCATTAGATCATGGATTATGAGGGAATCACAAGACTGGTGAAGGAGAACACCAGGACAGCGTCAGGCGAAAGTGTTCATCAAGGCTTACTCGCCAGAATTTACAAAAGACCTTCTGAATTACAACCGGAAGGTAGTAAGAATAATAGTGGGTCAACTGACAGGTCATTGCAGACTGAATAAACACATGGAAACTATGGGCCTGGCAGAAGAAAACCTATGTAGGTTCTGCCAGGAGGAGGAAGAAACCGCAGAACACGTATGGTGCTACTGCGAAGCCCTTTGTCGTCTGCGGTTTGCAAGGCTGGGTGAAGAAAACCTAAAGCGGCAAGATATACCAAGGGGCCAGTTTCAAGCTTGTGGAGTCTGATTAAACAGACCGGCTTGGATAGCGTGCTCTAACCTATGGACGGAGGACACACAATAAACCTAAGCAGGTTGCAGTGTTAGAGGATATGCAATCCACCTCCTAATCTAATCTAATCTAATCTAACCAAAAAACTTTCATAATTTGCTTTTCAACCACCTGCTTTTTCCAAATTTCTAATACAACACAATTTTTTTAGCTGTGTTGTTAAATGTGATCAAGGCGTTTACGTCAAATTATAGAGTTCAATAAAATTTTGTATTATTGTTTTTAATCGAATACAACATTATTTTAAATAAAATTTCCCAATAACATTTTGATTAAAAATAAAAAATGAAAGTAGTTTACTCTTGGAAAAAAACATGTTTTTTTAAGTTTTTGCAAACCCTGTATATAAAAATCAACATTTTCCCTTGGTGAATCCAATTTTTTTTACAATCACAATATTTTATGGTTAATTACTTTTTTCGAAAAATGAAATTTTTGGTCCAATTGTCGTCTTGTTAACCCCATTCGTGGACAGTCTGCATTCATAAAATTATATAAAAATTATGTCTACACTAAATAAAACAGATATTTATTTTAGGCCTCAGCATCCTAAATGAGTTATTAATTAAACCAGTTTTTATTATTATTATTATTATTATTATTATTTAAAGTTATATTTTTAGGCACTATCTTTATCTCTTGAATCGCCAAGATCTTTTACGGATATTCAATATGGAGGATTTGGAACTTATCCGGGTGGGAGACAACTATCCAAAGTAAAAAGATTTCTGAGCACATTGGTTCAGTTTGGAAACGACATAAGCCAAGAAGTAGGAGAGAGAGTCAAAAGTCTTGTGATAAATTTAGTTGTAAGTACATATAAAAATAGGCACTGGCGAAACGACCGCCGGCGGTTTTGCTTAATTATAGAAAGAAAACCGCCTTCCGGCGATTATTTTACGTATATGACAACCGTTAAATGTTAATTAATTTGTTCTTACCGGCAGTTTTTACTTATTTTATCGGTAGATGCTGCCGTCCCGAGGTTTTGTTTATAACAACTATTGAAAACCCCGGAATAATAGTTAAAAGTTAACCTTAAACCGCCGAATAATAGTTAAAACTTAACCTAAATTTAATAATTATTTGATTTATTGTTTATTATTATTTTTATTATTGATCAACAAACAAAAGAAAATTTAAAAACAAGTTTGACACCTACCAAAATTTTTTCGAAGCTCTTCATAAGTTTAAAAAAAAATATACATCTTTTAGGAATTAGCGTCTACACCTCGTTACATATCGTTTGGCACCGGAATTACGAATGGTTAGTTCTGGTAAGCAAGTCTTTTTTCAAGACTAATACACACTTTATAAATCCACTTAAGGTCCGCCGCACATTAAACCCAGCCCACGCAGAGCACACGCGCAGCCCACGCGTGCATAACTTTGTAAAACATGCTTTTAAATGGAGTGGCGCATATTGGACCCAGCCCAGACCTAGCCCATTCTGCTGCCAGCCACGCGTGGATAGGTTTGTGTTCGCCGCACAGATTTCGTGGGTCTTGTGCAGCATGGGTTTGTTTTAAAAATCTGAAATATGGTTGATCCCGAATTGGGTCCAATATGCGGTAAACTGATCAAAAACGTGATCGTGGGAAGGATGGGTTAAGCGTGTGCTGTGCGTGGGCTGGGTTCAATTTGCGGCGGGTCTAAGAATTCTATTTCCACCTTTAGGGTACCAAACACATAAAATATTGTAACGTAACCTTACTTTTAAAAACCAGTTTCTATTCATGTAGAGTTTCTTCTATTGGTCGATGCCCAACGACAAGTAACGAGGTGTAGACGCTAGTCTTTTAGGACAAGAAGAGTCCAGGAGTATTTTAGCGGCAAGAAAAAACTGATCGTTTCATAGAACTAAAACTAAAGTATTACTTACCAGTTAAAGTATGCATGTATTGAGGGTGAAACAAACTTTAAATCTCTGGAAAATAAAAAAAAGTTACAAGATAAAAAGTCTCATTTCTTCAATCCTAAGATCATATTCAAGTTCCGTCTTATTTCTTTAATTCTAATATCATATTGAAGTTGTCCCATACCTACAGGGTTAATTCTGGTTACTGAATTATTATGCTGAAAATGACGTCCTGAGTCCTGATAAGTTATTTCTTCGCCTTTTCTCCATGACAATATTTTTTAATGTGTTTTTTGATGTTGTAAAATATTGAGTCCATGTGACGACATAGTTTTGAAATGTGTCTTTTAATAATTATAGGCCCTTGATAAAAAATCCAGCCACAAAACGTTGGGATAAATAAAATAGTGGTTTTCTTTGCCTGTTCCCACCCTGCTATACTACTCCAATTTGTTTTTGGGGTGATGTAAATCCAAAATCACTACAATATTAAACAATAAAACCAAAAAGAAAAAAAACACAACGCTTACGGCACAGCAAAATAAATAATTATTAAGGTAAGATTAGGTTTAACTACTTTTCGGCATTTTTTAATAGTTTTTATAGGCAAAACCGCCGGACGGCGGCATTATCTGTAGAACGGCGGTTTTATTCCTTATAATTTACCAAACCGCCGGCGGTCGTTTAGCCAGTGCCATAAACATAATTATTTTTTAAATGGGCAAATGGTTGACTGGGGAATCTTAGTTTTTGGGTTTGGACTGCGTCGAAAATAAAATCGTTTATCGACGTTTCGCCATCAATTGCACGAGGCATCTTCAGGGATTTTTACTCTGCGAGAATGAGAACACTAAATGTGTTGATGAAGATGCCTTGTGCAATTGATGGCGAAACGTCGGTAAAAGATTTTAATTTAACTCGGTCCAACCCAAGAACCAAGACTACTCAGTTGACCAGGGCCGTGAAAGCTTCCGTTCTATGTTGGGCAAATGGTTATAAAACATGTTTTTTTAGAGTTCAAATTTAAGCATAGAAGAGTTTCACCATTCGTTGCAAGACGTGACTAATTTCCCTCTTAGACCATTTGTACTGCCGTTTTTGAGAACGCACATGCCAGTGCTTCAAAGAGAAATACACACATTAGCTAGAGTAAATAAGCAAGTAAGTATTTTTGTGTAAATTAAAAAAGAGTTTAGATTTTCTTTAGGGGTAAGGCCAGCTGCGCACCAGTAACTTTTTTCGGTAACTAAAAATTGCGATAATGAAACGTATTTGTTTTTGGATGTTTTGGGATACCGCGCATTAGCAACTTAAAAGTTATATCTTGATCTATTTTGAAGGCGATTCAAACCCGATACCGTTTTAGTTTTTTTTCTGTTTTTCGAAATCAAAGCAATAATTACTGCTGTCTCAGTAAAATCTATGTTAAAAAGCAACACCCTACTAGTAGACAAATGCCCGAAACACAAATTTATTAGTCACTGTTTGGTTGAGCAACTTTATGTTGGTCAACAAAAAAGTTGCTGGTACACGGCTAGCCTAAAATGAATTAAATTACAATATATTAACAAGAGTTTAAAAAAGTAATATAGCCTTACTGCAACTATTTTTGTAATTAACGTATTGCTTTTTTGCCTTTTTTCTGTTATCTTATACAGTGTATCCCAGGATATGTGTTACACGAGGACAAATGTACCAAAAATGTTTGAATTTTAAAACGAAACTTTGGGAAAACTGGTCGTATGATTCAAAAATAATAAATACAAAATTTTACTTTAAATGGTATTATACAGGGCGAGCTATAAATAAAAATATTTAAAATGCCCAGTAACAAAATTGTATAAGTAAATATTGTAAAGAATTAAATTTTATGTCAAAATTTAAAGTTAAAGTATGACAATAAAACAAATGTAATTGTCATTTTTTTATATTACGCATTACAACCTAAATAATGGACAAGAGGGTGGAAAATTTAAAAAAATAAATTAATAATTTCTTAGCTTCTTTACTCTTGGTCATTTTTCATATTTTTAGTTATAACTCGCCCTGTATATTAACAATGGGAGTAAAATTTTGTATTTATTGATTTTGCACCATGCGACCAGTTTTTCCAAAAGGAAATTTAAAAATTCAAAGCTGTTTGGTCCATTTGTCCTTTTGTAACACCTATCCTGGGACACACTGTATGTAGCAAATTTTTATTGTCAAATAATACTGGATACGTATAACAATTGCTGATATTTAAAAATGTGATATTATAAAGCAGGCCAGTTTGACGCCAGTTTATCAGAAATAATCTTTTTTAAATAAGTAAACAGCGACGAGAACGCGATTTTTACAGGCATCGACAGTACGTAAGCATATTAGCTTGTCCGATCTTAGCAATCCGCGTCCTTTAGTAAACAAATGCAATACGGAACTTTGTCACATTGTGATTTTGTCTGGTTTTTACACGGTAAAATCAGTGTTACGTCTCAAGAAATGTTTGTACCAAAGATGGATTTGTTTATTATTAGATTTCTGTACGAGGTTAAAAAACATTCTGTACTTTATAAATATATTTTAAGAGAGTATTTGCAAAAATATTACACAGAAAGAGCTTGGAATAAAACAGCAAAACAAGTCAACCTGTCAGGTAAGAAAATATTTTAATTTTTGTCAAAAAATAATGTTCGGTAGGATTCAGGCTTTGGGAACATGTCTTAGAGAGCTCTATTATGGCACTCACAACAAAACAACAATCGCTGGCAACAAGCAAAGCTAACTTGATTTAATTCAATAATAATTTTTCAAGATGCAATTTGTGTACATAAGACATTTTTTTAATTAAAGATTTCTCCCAAACGGTAAGTTTTACGGCAAAAATGAAAGAGGGATTTTTTGTTTATAATTGATTGATAATTATTATAAAACCATAATTTTTTCCCAAGTCAATGGCGTAGTATTTTTTGTAAAATTGTTTTAAAAATTCGTCATAGCTACGCCACTGGCTGCAAAAAAATTAAATGAACATCTGAAAAGTGTGTTTTTATGCCATAATATCCTGTGCCAAAATTCAGTTCAATATCTCAAACCGTCTTTGAAAAATTTATTAAAAAGTGAAAATAAAATAAAACTTTAACACCCTGTATCTTAATAACTAAGCATTTTAGGGCCCACGTTTATATGAACTTTTCGATTTAAAATCGGTCCAGGAATGCCTCCTTTAAATTATGACATACCATTAAGTAACACCCTGTATAGTAAAAATTGACCATTAAATGTATGCTCGTCTCTCTATGGTTGTCGCCATTTCAAACACGAATATATGCGTACATACTGTCATAAGCTCGTCGAATCTCGGTGTCGTCTCTGTTTCACCGACCCATGTGCGGAATGCTTTAAAGTTCTCGGTGTTATGTCGCATCAACTTTTATTTCTTTTACCGTTTTGCAATCTGGTGTTTCCCTACATTTTACAATAGGTTTATTAATGGAATAATTTTAAGCGAACGTTAAAGATTTTATTTTAATTTTTATGCTTCCACATGTAAGGTTTACGACTGTTTCAAAAACTTACCAACTAATTTTGTATGGAATGTTGGAAAGTTTTAAAAAGTTTGTTAATAGTTTTGTTTTTGGTAATCTTAAAAGGGAAAACTTTATATCTAAGACATAAATTATTTATTGATAAAAAGTTAAAATGTAAAAAAGGTCATGTCGTAAGTAAACAGCAATTTTATTTTATTTTAAAAGAAAAATAATTATGGTAAAAAACCATTATTCACTAAGAAAACCTAATCTACAGTAGCAGTTCTAAGTGCCAAAGAGTTAAAATTTTCACAAATCAGAGAAATAAGGAAAAAACTACATAAAAACCAAATTTATAGTGGCAGTGCTAAGTAATCTAAGTGCCAAAATTAGAAATTCTTAGAAATCAAAGAAATAAGTAAAGAATTACTGTTTGATATTAGACATCGGCATCGCGCCAAAATATTTAAATTTTAAATTTAGGGTGTTTGTTATTTTGTTTCTCACAATTGGTACTGCACTGGACAAGTGTCAGGCTGCGCGATTGAAAATTGCAACGACAATTGTGAATTTTGACTTGATTTGAATACCTCGTTGTGTGAGAGGTCCCAAACCATTTTAAGTGATTTTCTCCTATTTTCTGTGTTCCAAAGCTATTACGTGTGCTACATATACGTGTGTGCGCCTTTTATTTGTTAAGAGCAAGTTGCCTAGCCCGCTGTAAACTTTACCGCCAAATTCCTCTAGCAAGCCGGCCGGCGAGAAATCTACGGCAAGAAAACCGCGGCAAAACATCTAACGGAAGCAGCAGAAATCAAAATCTTGGTAAGTGCTCTTCGTATCGTTTGTGAGAAGATAATTTGTAAATTAGTTTTCGAAAGTTTGCTTGTTCTTATAAAAACAAGCTGGTCCTTTGATTTTAAAATATAATTGCCACTAATATCGAACATTTTTTGGTCTTCGAAGCGGATTATTAAGAAAAGTCCTATGGAATGCAATAAATTATATTTTAATTAGTGAAATTATTGTTAAAAATTGTTCATTTTATATTCTGCTAAATTTAAACATTTCATTTTTTTGTGCATCAAACCCATATTTTCGATCGATATCGATAGTTTTTGTAGGTGTTAAGATAAGGCAAACTTGTTCGCTTCAAACGGTAAAAAGTTTAAGGGAAATTTCTAACCCAGAGTTAACTGGCAGTTAGGCATTATAATAAACAAAAGTTTTATGAAAATTGTGTTATTAATTAATCAATTTAAATTGCTATTATATTAATGTTTTGCATTAGTTAAAAGTTCATTCAGTCTTTGGCGAGTGTAGAAAATCAATTAAAGTTTATTATTTGGTTTTATAAATTGGTAATTACAGCCTATCGTGAGTTAAAGCTGATATATAAAATAAATTATTGTTTTCAATATTTTTTAAATTTTAACTTCCACAAAATTTAATTGAATTTATATGCAGTGTTGCCACATCGCATATTTTTTCGGATTTATATAGGAATTATTTTTCTTTCGCGAAAAATTAATTATTTAATTTATTTATTAATCAAATTAATTAATATCATTTCTAATTCCCTTTTGTTTGTTTAAAATTAAAAAGAAAACATGAGTGACGTAAAGTCCTTAATTAAAAAACGAAATTCAATTCAAAAGAAAGTTAAAAAATTATATAGTATTGCTACTGACGCAACTTTAGAGGGTGCCTCAGAGCAAACAAAAAACGAATTCCGCTTACGATATGACAGTTTGTTTGATGATGTCATAAAATTTGAATCGTTACATTTGGACATTGTTGGCCTTATTGATGA
The DNA here is from genome assembly GCA_014170235.1 of Listronotus bonariensis. Taxonomy (NCBI): domain Eukaryota; kingdom Metazoa; phylum Arthropoda; class Insecta; order Coleoptera; family Curculionidae; genus Listronotus; species Listronotus bonariensis. The sequence continues at coordinate 22,048 of JACEGR010005420.1, forward strand.
CGATACTCAAATCGAAGAACAAGACATAATTCAAGATGCCTTTAATGATATGCAATTCGCAATCAAATCATTGTACAGAGATTTATGTGAAACTCAAATTCAAATAAAACCAAATAATAACTCAACTAATAGTCGGAACAGTGTTAACAGTGACAGATGTGATAGGGTGAGACTGCCCAAAATAGAAATTCCTAAATTTGATGGGGATTTTAAAAAGTGGCCGACCTTTTTTGACATGTACAAATCATTGATCCATGAATGTACCTCTCTTACTAATATTGAACGCTTTCAATTTTTAGTTTCTTATTTAGAAAAAGATGCAGCTGTAGTCATAAAAAATATTCCTATTACGGATGCAAATTATAACACGGCTTACGATGCATTAGTGAAACGTTATCAAAATGATAGAGTTTTAGTGACAGATTATTGGCTTTCGGTTTATCAAGCTCCTGCCATTAAAACTAAGTCAGCGATTGAACTTAGAAAATTATTGTCAATCTTTTCTGAAAACTTATCAGCCCTAGATTTATATCAATTAGATTTGTGGGATTTTACTAAATTTAATTTACTTTTTCAAAAAATGGATCATTCGTTAAAAACGCTGTTTGAGTTTGAATATAGTGATAAAAAATTTCCGCAGTATAATGATCTTTACACATTTTTGGAGAAACATTGTAGAGCTTTAGAAAATAGCCAATTAATTACAAAGCCGGAAAGCAGTAGTGCTGCTTATAAAGCAAACAATAATGATATGTCAAACAAGGGTGGTCATTTTAGGTCTAACGGTCATAGTTTTTCAAGTGGTCATGGTAAAACCAGTGGTAATAAAAATATACATAATTTTATGTCTAACGTAAGTTATTCAAAATGTAATTTTGCAAAGAAAGTGCCCATTCTTTGATCAAATGTGACAAATTTTTATGTGCTGACGTTGGTGAACGTCATTCCTTTGTGAAGAATAAGCGTTTCTGTTTCAACTGTTTAGCTTTCGGTCATTCTCTCAATAAGTGTGAGAGTACTTCGACGTGTCGAGTGTGTCAACTTAGACACCATACGCTTCTACATTTTCCTCCCAAACCAGTGAATTCTAATAGTGATAAATCTTCTTCAGGTGCTAAAGCAGTTCCTGAAAAGTCCAATGGTGATAATAAATTACAAGTATATTCTAGCAGAATACCCTCTCAAAATGTATGTTGTTTGCAACCGCTTCAATACTTGTGTTTGATTATTGTGATAGGCCGGTGCGTTGCAGAGCTTTGTTGGATTCCGCTAGTCAAGCAAGCTTTATTAGTGAGGCATGTTTAAATGGACTAGGTCTTCAACCCTCAAAGTCCTCTACTTCTATTCAAGGTCTCAACCAGATGTCTTCGTGTGTGACGCTGGGAAATGTAGCCTTAAAAATTTCTCCAGTTGGTGATAGTAGTCATGTGTATCATGTGGATACAGTTGTGCTACCTCAAATTTGTAACGCTATTCCTTCAGCAAACTTTCATATTCAAAAGTGGAAATACTTGCAGAACTTAACCTTAGCAGATCCTGAGTTTAACAGTTCTAGTGATGTGGATATTTTATTAGGTGTGGATATGTTTTCTCAAATAATTTTACCAGGTTTTCACAAAGGTGAAAATGGTGGTCCCTGTGCTATGAATACTACCTTTGGTTGGATTTTGTTTGGATCTGTGGATTCATTGCCGCCTGCTAACGTTTTAAGTTGTTTTACCGCTCTTAATACTGACTTGGATGAAACTTTAAAAAGATTTTGGGAGATAGAGCATGTTCCTCAGTCGCTAGCCTTGTCCTCCGATGATATCGCTTGTGAAAATTTGTTTGTCAAAGCTTGCAAACGTGAAGCAAATGGACGTTATGTGGTTCAACTTCCTTTTCGAGTTTTACCTCCTTCTTTAGGCGATTCAAGGGCACAAGCAATGCGTCGACTTAATTTGTTGGAAAATAGATTGGCAAGGGATGTTGATTTAAAGAATATGTATTCACAGTTCATGCAAGATTATCTTGACCAAAATCATATGACTGCCGTCGAAGCACTCGCCTCTCCAAGTGATGGATACTTTATTCCGCATCATTGTGTGCTCAAGGGAAGCGGTGAAGCAAAGAAAATTCGTGTTGTATTTGATGCAAGTGCAAAGTCCTCAAATGGTTCTTCATTAAATGATTGCTTATTTAGTGGTCCCAAACTTCAGTGTGAAATAACCTCTATTTTACTACATTTTCGTATTTTTAGTGTTGTGTTTACTACCGATATCCGACAAATGTATCGTCAGATCCTTGTGGCTCCTGAGCATCGTGATTTTCAGCGTATTTTGTGGCGTTTTTCTCCTACAGAGCCAATTCAAGAGTTTCAATTAAATACTGTGACTTACGGTGTTTCTTCAAGTGCATATCTTGCTATTCGAAGTTTATTGCAGTTAGCCACAGACTATGAAGCCAAGTACCCCTTAGCTGCTCAAATCCTAAGACGTAGTACCTACGTGGACGATATCATGGCTGGTTCCTTTTCAGTTTCCGATGCATTGGAAGTACAAAGGCAGCTCATTGATTTGTTATCTCTTGGAGGTTTTGAACTTAGAAAGTGGTCTAGCAACCATCCAGCTTTACTAGAATCTGTGCCAATAGCTCATCAGCAAACAATCCACTTTAGTGACAAAGACGCCTCTGGTATGAAAGTGCTGGGTTTACAGTGGTCGCCAGTATCTGATTGCTTTTCATACTCAGTGGAACCTATAGCTAGAAAATGTACTAAACGAAATATTTTGTCAGAGATTGCGCGGATATACGATCCCTTAGGTTTTTGTCTCCTACCATTTTAGTAGCCAAATCGTTGATACAGAAGTTGTGGCTTCAAGGTTTAGATTGGGACGCTGTTCCCCCTGATGATATAACTCAACAATGGGAATTGTATCGGTCGCAACTTTCTTGTTTGTCGTCGCTTTCAATACCTCGTCGTTTTATAAGTGATGAAACGCGTGATGTCGAACTCCATGGTTTCTGTGATGCCTCAGAAGTAGCCTATTCCGCTGTTTTGTACTTGCGACAAGTATTAGTGAACAACAGCGTTGTAATTTCTTTGGTGTGTGGAAAAAATCGTGTGGCTCCATTGAAACGGATTTCCTTGCCCCGCTTAGAGTTGTGCGCTGCGGTATTGCTCGCGGATTGTATAGAATTTGTAATTTCTAGTCTGTCTCATGTGAAGATAAACAAAATTTTTGCCTGGTCTGATTCAAGCGTAACTTTATCATGGATAAGGGCGCCTCCCTATAAATGGAAAACCTTCATTGCTAATAGAGTGTCCCAAATTCAGGAAAAGGTGCCTCCTGAGTGCTGGCGTCATGTGTCAGGAAAGTCTAACCCCGCTGACTGTGCATCCCGAGGAATCCTTCCCGAACAGCTTGTTTCACATCCGCTATGGTGGGCGGGACCCCCTTGGCTTCAACAGGCTGAATTTACTTGGCCTTCAACGTCGATCCAGGAAATAACTGAAGAAGCCGCTCTAGAGGAGCGAAAAATTGTATGTGTCACCACGCATGTGAAACCATTTCTTAATGAACTTCTTGACAAATTCTCTTCGTTGCAAAAAATTCAAAGAGTAGTTGCCTATTGTATTCGTTTCATGACCAATGCGCGTGTTTGTAAGGATGCCCGTAGAAAGGACGCCTTGTGCCAGCAGGACCTTCAGAATGCTCTGATGGTTGTCGTTAAATTGGTGCAACAGCGTGTGTTTAGTGCCGAGCTTTTGAAAATCGAACAAAATTTACCGTGTTCCAAACCTATAAGACAGCTTGCCCCATTTTTGGATTCATTTGGAATTATTAGAGTTGGTGGACGCTTAAAACACGCCGACATGGCATTTGACGCTAAGCATCCAGTGCTTCTTCCACGAAGTCACCCCATAACCGACTTAATAATTCAACATTTTCATAATCGAAACCTACATCCAGGCCCCAGAGCTCTTCAGTATTTGATTACTCAACAATTTTGGATTTTATCAGCTCGTCGAGCTATTCGTCATGTGCTTTCTAAGTGTTATCGTTGCTTTCGCACGAACCCGTCTCCATTGAGTCCTTACATGAGCGATTTACCATTAGCTCGTGTTTCACAGGTCAAGGCCTTTACTCACACTGGTGTAGATTTCGCTGGACCCCTGTCCATTGTTTTAGGCAGGTATCGTGGGGTTCGTGGGCATAAAGCATATATTTGTGTTTTTATTTGCCTCGGAACGAAGGCTGTGCATCTTGAGGCTGTTTCTGACCTTTCATCAGAAGCCTTTCTTGCAGCATTTCGCAGGTTTGTTGCCAGACGTGGTCGATGCACTGACTTGTATAGTGACCGAGGAACAAATTTTGTTGGTGCAAATAATCTGTTATTGTCTTACTGTCAAGCATCGTCTGAACAGTTGGCCATAAAGTGGCATTTCAACCCCCTGCGTCTCCCCACTGGGGTGGTATTTGGGAAAGTGCTGTGCGATCCGTGAAATCGCATTTGGTGCGCGTTATTGGGTGTCAAATTCTTACCTTTGAAGAGTTAACGACCCTGTTAGCGCAAATTGAGGCTGTTTTGAATTCAAGGCCTCTGTGTGCCCTTAGTCCAGATCCGAACGATCTGACTAGTCTTACCCCTGGTCACTTTCTGACTACCGAACCATTGATGTCCCCTCCTGACGAGGAATTATCTAGTGTCAACGCAAACCGATTAACCCGGTGGCAGTTGATTCAGCAACTGCACCAACACTTTTGGAAAAGGTGGCACATGGAGTATCTTCATACTCTGCAAACGAGGGCCAAGTGGAACTGTCCTCAAACTCCTCCGGCAGTGGGCACCCTGGTCATTGTAAAAGATTCGAATACGCCACCCATACGGTGGTTACTAGGACGGATTGTTGCATTATATCAGAGCCCTGATAAGATAGTGCGAGTAGCTCAAATCCGTACCGCAAAGGGTATCACTGATAGACCATTGGTCAAACTATGTCCGTTACCTAACCAATAATTTGAATCAAACATAAACTGTGCTGTTATTATTTGTGTGTTGATTAAGAAGTTTTTTTTTCATACCTAAATTTTGGTGTTTGATGTACAGAAAAATAAATAAATTATTTTTGGTGGGCGGAATGTTTGATATTAGACATCGGCATCGCGCCAAAATATTTAAATTTTAAATTTAGGGTGTTTGTTATTTTGTTTCTCACAATTGGTACTGCACTGGACAAGTGTCAGGCTGCGCGATTGAAAATTGCAACGACAATTGTGAATTTTGACTTGATTTGAATACCTCGTTGTGTGAGAGGTCCCAAACCATTTTAAGTGATTTTCTCCTATTTTCTGTGTTCCAAAGCTATTACGTGTGCTACATATACGTGTGTGCGCCTTTTATTTGTTAAGAGCAAGTTGCCTAGCCCGCTGTAAACTTTACCGCCAAATTCCTCTAGCAAGCCGGCCGGCGAGAAATCTACGGCAAGAAAACCGCGGCAAAACATCTAACGGAAGCAGCAGAAATCAAAATCTTGGTAAGTGCTCTTCGTATCGTTTGTGAGAAGATAATTTGTAAATTAATTTTCGAAAGTTTGCTTGTTCTTATAAAAAACAAGCTGGTCCTTTGATTTTAAAATATAATTGCCACTAATATCGAACAATTACATAGAAAACCAAATTTAAAAAGGCAATGCCAAGTGATCTAAGTGCCAAAATTAGAAATTCCCAGGAATCAAAGAAATAAGTTAAAAATGTAATGCTGGACATATGGGTGACCTCAACTTTTGACCTTGTTTGCAATCTCTAGGGTGAAATTGGCACTGTGATTTTAAAGTGAAATATTAGCGCTGCCACACAGAACATGGAGAAAAACAAAAATTTAAATTTTGGCTCTTAGATCACTTAGCAGTGTCGCTCTTTAAATATGTAATATAATATTCTGATTTACACATTTTTATTTCTTTTACAGCTATAATTATAAAGCTTTGATGATTAATTAGTAATTTATGTAACAAGTGCATAAAGCGATACTTTTTTAAAGAATTGGCAGCAATCCTTCATGTAAAAAAACGCTTTGTGCATGTTGGGCATATTACGTCAGTATAAATTTTAAAATTTTAATTTCTAGGGCATCTAATTGATAACATTTTTGATAATTTCTATTAATGCTATGCGCGAACTGTCAGATTTTAAATTAAATCACACGTAAATTTAAAAAGTAATGGCGAAAGTTATGGTAACTTGATATTCTGATTTTTTTAATTAGTTTCGAAAATATGAAACCAAATCTTAAGTTTCCCCAATATGTTCGCAATAGAGCATATATTACGGTCATCCATTTCGACCATAATTAAATTGCATTGTTTTCTTCAAAAAATGTATTTTCATTTAAAATAGAGTTAAAATAGTAGTTGAGCATAGAGGTAACCGGACCACACGCGAAAGCATCAAATAGCATAAAGAAGGGGTTGAGCGAGGGGAACTCATGGTGCGACCACTAGTGGTGACGCGGCGTTCGAGAAAAGTATTCGTGCGCATTGTTTATTTTGTGATTAAAAAGTAAAATAATTGCAAGCCGGAAAATTTTATCTGTGATAGTTAAATTTATTCCGTTCTCTATCAGGTAAGTGTTAATCTTAAGTAAATTTATTGCAGTTTAATTATGTATAAAGATTTTGGATATAATTCTAACCGGTTTTCTAATAAATTTACTTTTCTTTTAACATTTCAGGTTGGGGTTAGTTGAGCTACAGTTGCCCAACTAACCCCACGGTTTATAGTATGAAATGTTTTAATTTTTATTTTTTAGGATACGGACTTATAATAGTAAGACTACTAGAGTCTCCTCAGGATTTAACCCGAACTTTGTACAAGCAACAAAGAAAACGACCTAACCTATCTAACTTATAAATTTTCTCTGCAAATAGTTTGACCATACCCAAGAAAAGGAGCCAAATCAAACAGAAGATAGAGAAAAGCTGCAATTTTAACAGATACAGAAGGCATTACAAGAGAAGCAAAATAAAACTGCCTAAAAAGTTTAAAAGACGAAGATGAATTGATAGGTATTAAATTCAATAGTTAAGCTAAGCTAGGCACGTTGCTGTTTTAATAATGAGATATGTTGTTGTGCCACTATAAGATTATAAATATAAAAAGTAAACTAGCAAAATGTCTTTTATTGTAAACATATCTAACATTCAAGCCATGATTTGACTATATTTTCTAAGTGCTCCACTAGCTCCATACCCTTGTTCAACTTACCTCACCTATGGGGTAAGTTGGGCATACTTGACTTTCTACATTAAAATAGATGTAGCTCCTAAATTTGACTTATTAGAAAGAAATTACTATGAACACTATTAATAAGGGATAAATTGCTAATCCACCAGTATGCATAATAAGCCATTAAGACTTATTGTTGAGGAGCTATAACCGATTAAGTGAAAAATTGCTCAACTAGCCCCGCCCTACCCTACTGATATAAATAAAAAAAGAAATGTTAAGAAGAGATGGGGCTTTAAAAATCCAATACACTGGTAAAAAATTTTGGCGTTAAATTATTCCACAGGGTGTTCGAAAATTTGGACCAAGTGCAACATTTGGCTCTCCCTGTATAACACCCAATCCTATAAAACCTTTTTTAATCCCCATATTAAATAATAATCTTAATGAAAGGAGCTACAACTAGACCAAAAAATTATTAAAATCTGTCAAAAAACCAAATCATTATTTAAAATTAAGTTTGAGCAAAATTTTGTTTGTCCGTTTTTTTATCCAGGAGTGTACTTTTTAAAAATCCGTATAATTAACTTTATTTGTTGACAGGCTCTTTGTTGTCTTTAAGCCTTTACGAAAATTCCTGAGAAAGTTTCCTTAAAAGAATATCAAATTTAAATACAAAAACCATTTTTAACTTGAGAATTCGTCCAGTCGTTTGCATAAAACAAAGTAATTCTCATGTTTTATGTAATTTCACAGTATTTCTTTTCCCGTATTTCTATTTATTTTTCATTAATTTTCTCCAAGACCGAATAAGCAATGAGACTTTTCATTTTAAGAAACCAGAATGAAGGCGGCATCGGTTTTTCCCGCGATGGACTTTTCATTAAAAGAAAATATTGAACTAAGGATAAGAATTTGTAATGTAACGAATAATGGTTGTTTTAATAAGAAAAAGTAGTGGTATAAAGGTGAAGTTAAAAATTAATTTAAAATAAAACAAATTTTCATTTTGGGTCCGCAAATTCCTCATTCACAAGATACAAAGTGTTTGAATTGTAAAAATATACCGGGTGTTGCTCCGTCGAGCGGGATATAGAAAATCCCATGTAAATTTTAAAGTGGTCCAATATTGGCTCCCCTAAATATTTTAGAAGAAAATATTATTGGGATTTTTTAAAGAGCACGAAAAGTTGTACCCAGTGTATAAATTTTAGCTCTTCTCAGTCCGCCAGCTAAGAGATAAATGCTAAAATAAGTTACGAATCTCCTATCTTCTTACGCGCCTTGTATTATTAGAAGTTTATAATAAAATACTAGAAAAATTGTTTAACCTCTTACTCTCAAGTTGTCAGATCAATGTCACATCATTTTTAAATAATGAACTACTTAAATCAAGAAAAAATCACTATTATAAAATGGTTTTACAAGGGAAATAGTTATCGAAGAGTAGCGGACATGTTTGCAGCCTATTTTCCCAATAGGCCAATACCAAGTAAATCGACAATAGAAGGGACGATAGAAAATTTGAAACTACAGGCACAGTAATCAATAATTGCAAATGTGAAGAAAATCGACGTGATCTTTCGCCAAACGATTTCTATGGGGACATTTAAAAACTAAGCTACCAATAAAAAATATGAAAATTTAGCCCAGCTAAGGAATGCTATTTCCGCTGAATGTGCCAGAATATCGATGTACCAACTAGCCAACGTAAGAAATGAGTTTTATAATCGTTTGGGTTATTGTCTGGCAGTTAATGGAGGAATAATTGAGCATTTGATTAAATCCTGATATTTTCGTCATAAATTGATTTCTAAATGTAGAAAAATTTGTTTTTTGTCTTGCGTAACTGTGAGTGCATGTGTGGAATTAGCTGTAAACTAAAATGAAATGTGAGGATTCTTTTTGAAATTCCCGTATTAAATTGTTCAGTTTTGGCAATGACATTATAAATTAATGATCTAAATTGTCACTGATAAATCGATATGGTGTTTTTATTATTGATTTCTAGACTACAGGGTGCATAATGAGATACTACGTTCGTTGCAGAAGTATTAGGCAGTTTACTCTTTACTGGTTGGTTGAAAAATGCTCAAATTTTCATTTTGGGTGGAACTTACTGTGCTCTTCAATAAATCCTAATAGCATTTTTTTCTAAAATAATTAGGGGAGCCAATATTTGACTACTACAAAATTTACATGGGATTCCCAATGTCCCGCTCGACGGAGCAACACCCGGTATATATTTTTTTAATATCTTAAGTTAAGTTTATCGGTTGAGTTACTGGACACCCTGTATGTATGTAGGTAATTTGATTGAAATTGATGAAAACTTTAATGTCTATTGGTGCCTAAACGGTGAAGTTTATCGACTTTAATAAAGAGTACCTTATTTTTTAAGTTTTTGATTGTCTATAAATGGCGCCCCCATCTGTCAAAGTAAAACAGTTATGATGTAAATAAATTTTAAGTTTTAGGTAAAGCGCAAAGGTACTTTTGTCTTAAAATTTTAGAATCTGCAAAGCTCGATTTGTGTGCCAAATATCAACTAGATTGGTTAAAAAATAAATGCAATATGGCGTAAAAAACAAAATAAAAATTGAATTTTGACGGCTTGTAACTCGAAAACGAATGACATTTTGAAAAAAAATTATATGAAGCTCTACCCTTATTTTGTCAAGTAGAATCACCCCCTTAAGTTTCGTGATCGATTTTTGAATCACCCTGTATACTAACCCAACTTAAAAACCAGTCATAATTAAAGTAGGTATTGTTGTTTTTTTTATCTTTATGACATCTCACGAAGGCTTATGCCTAAATACCAGTGTACCGTGAGTGCCGGAATGCAATTTAGCAAATATGTGTCTAAAATAAACTAAATTGCTGACATACCTATTAGCAGGTCTTACGATGGAAGTTAGTTAAATAATTATATTATTTGTCACTCTGACAGTGAAATAATTGTTTATTTCTTTATTTTTAATTGTATAGTATATCAGCATATTACTAATATTTTAAAAACCAGCAAAAATTGACTTATAGTGTGTTATATATTTTTGAAGAAAGATTTATTACAAAGTCAAAATTTGTAAAAATATATGGGGTGTTCCATTTAAAAAAACCTACTTGCCAATGAAAACTATGTTTTTAAGACACCTTGTATAATAACTAGTACTGTCACTATAAAAAGTGTATCCGAATAAACACTTTTTAATTTAAGTTTATTTTTGTATCTTGTATAGGGGCCTAAAGTTATTTGGTGAATAAATTGATTTGGGACACCCTGTATAAATTCATTTACCTTTGTTTTAATTTGGTAATTTTATATAATTTTTTGTGCTGTTTTCAGATTAAGCAATAAACAATACAGCTTTATTTATTTTTTTTTTTTAGTTTAAGAGAGAACAAAAATAACTTGCATATTTTTAGACCATTGCGATTTTTTTTTTTTTTTTTAATTAGGTTTTATATTTTTTGTTATCAAATATGTAACAAGAACAATAAATAGTTATTTAAATATGGTTTATATTTAGTCTAACAATTTTTACAAAGATAAGCTTTTATAAAAATTTTACTTTTTGAAAAGTTTAAGACCCTGTATCTTGATATCTAAAAGTTTGGAGACACATGTTTATATGAACTTTTCCTAATATTTTCTAAGGTTAAATCTGCCTTTAAATTTTCTTTACAACATTCTCAAACACCCTCTATTTTAATATAATTTGATACACAGCCACTAAATATACTGCTTGAGCAAGCAGTTTTGGTACATCGGCGAGTAATAGAATAACAAAACAAGCAGTATTAGTCACGCATGTTTACATGCCGGGAATTTGTCTCTTTTCCTCAAATTGCCTATGTGTTTGTGTGTGTGTTGTGTGTTTAATGCTTGACCAATTCCGGTATCTTGATCTATTTAAAAGTTAACTTGGCGAAAACTTTTAAAAACCGAAATGTATGTACAAATTGAAGCTAAGCTTTAAGCGCTTGTAACTCTAGATCGACTGGGCCGATTTTCACAAATTAAACGGTAATAAGTAGATTGATGCTTCATGATTATAATCATTTAAAAAAGTTGATAGTGCCACCTTGGCACTAGGCCACTAGACCTAAATTATTTTTATGCCAAAAAGTAGTTTAAGGGACACCTCTTTACACAAATTTTAGTCGATCCTAATATCTTGTCCTATTTTAAAGATAAAGGGGAGAGGGAACTTCTTTAATATTCTCTCAATACAATTACAAGGTAAAAGTTAAGAATTTCAAGCACAAAAAAAACACAATAAGGATACATTTATGCTCAAAAATTGTTACATACTCTTATTGTTATTAACTAAATTGAACAACAATATATCGTTTTACTCTTTTTTGGATCAGGTGGTAGCCTAGCGTGTTAAAGCGTTAGGTCGTTGAGTGCACAACCGACGTGAAGTGGGTTCGAATTCTGCCGGCGGCCAAGGTCAGAATATTAGTGGTTAGCTCAATAACAGACGGACAAAATGCAAAATATATCGACGCTAATAGCCAGCAAGGACTAAGGTGCCAGAACACACTTTGTCGTGTCCTGCGTAACCGTAGACATGCGGACCCCACTCAGTTGATAGGTTCAGTACTGCCCCCTGGGTGGGGATGAGTTGTCGCTCGTAGGACCGTGATTCGGAACCCACGTTAAGCTGTAGATCCCGTCTGGCTGACATCACCCAGACATAAAAAGACAGGGCGCACAATAGGATGAGGGGCTTCACTGCATGGGTTATTTCGGCCCTATTCTAAGGTCTAGGGTCTACACCTTTAATTTCAAACGCCAATTTATCCGAAAGAAAAAAATTAAACCATTTTGAAAATGTTAAATGATAAATGTTAATAAACCTAGTTATTTTTTGCTTCTGTTTTTATTTTTAGTCTGCATTGCAATACGTTAGAAGTCATGACCACGTCATTTTGGAACCGACTCACTCTCCATCAGAAGCATCGGAAATATTTATGCCTAATGATACAGCACCACTTACAGGCGTCAAAAGGCGATCTTCTGAAGGGTAAGTTTACCCAAATTATACAGGGTGCTTCTAAAAGGTCTGTACAAAATGCTACCACAAACTCCTTGGGCCAAAATAAAACGATATAACATAATTTACCTCAATTTGTCTCTCTGGTGGCGATGGCGTAGTGAACAGAGCTTTGGTCTCAGAAGCCAGAAATCGTCGGTTCGGTTTCCGGCATAAGAGACTTTTTAATATCAAAAAGGCAATTCTGAGTAGCTTTTCAGTGCGTCACGCTCCAGGCTCTTGATCTGCTATAAAAAGTTAGTAACTGGAACGCATCCCTAGACAAGGAAAGAAAGATAAGTTTAAGAAATTTTAAAATTTCTTTTTTTTAACCTTTCTTGGCTTTATAATAGTAATCTCATTTAAATATCTAATTCCTTTTAAACAAATAATTTTAAAAATCCATACTTAACCATAAAAACACGTTTGAAACACAAAAACCAAAAGAGGGGCTGGTGCATGAGGGGCAAGGGGAAAGAAAAACGGAGTAGTTCAGGTGCATAACACTTTCCGTCACTGGAACGCTATAAAGTAGAACGAAATGGTCCTGAGCTACTCGGGAGCACTCTGTATGCGTCACTGGAAAGCTTCTCTGAGCAGCAGAGCTGTTATTGTCTGGCGGACGACAGAGAGAGGAGTAAAATTGTTTTACACAAATTAAAAATGATGTTAGGCTTTATTCAACACATTATTATAAAAAAAAGAATATAGATGTTGTCGAACAATGTCAGATAATCAATTTTTTGTAACATCGTTAATTTTCTTTTTGTACTTGGAATCTGGTAGTATTTTAAACAAATAGCGGCCAGATCGGCCGAAGAGCACTCAATCGGTTTCGATATCGGCCCCTGCACCACACTCGCGACGCCGCTTTTATTAAAATGAGTAATGGTTTCTTTAGGTAGGCCAACTGGTGCCAGATCAAAAAGGCCTACTATGCTAGGATTATTTCTGTGGTAAGATGGCAAAACCCGATACTAAAAGTGACATATCGGGTTTTGCAATATTACCACAAATTTAAAATACAAAGTTTTATAAAGATTATGATTTAAATGCCTATTCTACAAATTGTAATGTTTCACAATTTGCGGAGTATTAAGGAACTTTCTGAAGCTGCCAGTAATTGTGCGGATGATATGCGGAGATATTGTCAACTAAATGGTCTAAGTTTAAATGCTTCAAAGGTAGAAATTGTACATTATTCCCCAACTATTATGAATTACAGTATTGACATTCACGTAAATGGAAAATCACTTAAAGAAAAAGACTCATCCTTATTCTTGGGGTTGCACATGGACTCACAGTTAAAGTGGATTAAACATACAGATACTTTATGCACAAGATTATTTACCAAGTGTAATCTTCGCAATTTTGGTAACATTAAAATTTTAAAAATTTACTATTACGCACAGGTTTATTCTGCTATAAACTACTGTATTATTTTTTGGGGAAATTCAGCTGGCGTCAAAGATCTTTTTTAGTTCCGAAACGCATTATAAGAACTATTCTTTTTAAATCTCGTAGAGACTCGTGTAGAGTAGTTAGGCAACTACAGATTTTAACAATTCCGTCTATGTATATTTTATCTTGTGTTTTACGTATTAAGAAAACCCACACCTAACTGTTAGGTTTTCGGACAGAAACTTTGCTTACATCCTAAGAAGTACATTCGACGTCTTAATAACACAACATAATCTCTCTCTTACGGCCAACAGTTGCGTAATAATGCCATCCAAACTGTATAACCACCTGCCCCATGATATTAAAACCATACAGAGCATTTCAGTCTTCAAATCTAAAGTTAAACAAATTTTACTTAAACATAGTTTTTATTCTGTAGCGGAATTTTTAAATTGTAATAATTTGTAAGTAAATTTACATTTGTGTATTTATTAGTGTTTAAATATGTACTTTTTAAATGGATTGACGTTTTTTATGCATACATGTATGTTTAAAGAAATAAAGAATTTTTTTTTAACTTTATTGTAAGTTGTATGCGTATGCTAAAACATGGGCGCCAAGAGGGGTGCACCTCCAGGGCTTTTGGATAGTGTCATTAAATGCATAAAAATTACGTTTTTGTTGGGAAAAAGCAAGTTTTTTGGTCTTTTGCACCCCTTGGCTTTTGTAATGTGCACGGCGAAATATGGGAATAAAAGAGGAAATAAGGTGGAGATTTTCTTTTGGTCTTCAAAATTTTTTACACCCCTGATAGGATAGTCGTATTAAGTGATGACTTTTTTTTTACTTTTCAAATTTTCTTTCGAAACCCCTTAAAAGTCATCCTGCCGGCCCCGATGTACTAAAAGTGACAACGAAAGAAAATATTCCGCATGCCGTTTGTGTGGCGTTGTCGCACGTGGGCAAGGGCTCACTTTACCCACGCGTAGATACTCCACTGTTTATGAATACTGGCGTAGATAAAGGGGGAAGGGTAAAAGCAATAATTACACCCCTTCCCAGAAAGACCTAAAAATTTTAGAAGGACCTTGGGCGTGAACGTAGTGAGTAGTTGAAGCTCTTTTTTGGTTGTTACATGCACAGTATACCATCTTTTTGTTTTATAATATAAGTAAACCTGACATAAAGAGCATCCCTTTGGTCGTTTGTAATAGTCTAGACAAGAAGTAATCGCAAAAATAGAGATAAGAAAGTTCATATCAAAGAATGGAAAAACTTTTATTAACTTTTAAAATGGAATCTTGTTCATTATTTGTATAAAAGAGCTCTTGGTTTTTGGAGGTTTTTGTTTTATTTTATTTTAGGAAAAACAATAATTTTTAGCGTGTATCCAAACAAATATAATTTATTAAGAGATTTTGACAACTACAGCTCATAAAAAATTTGTTAATTAACAATTAAATAACTTTAACAAGAATGAAGGTAAGAAGTTTTTCCAAAGAATTATATTCCTTCAAGTGTCTAGACGACAGTATAACTTATTCATATTTTAAAATTAATATTTACTAATAAAAAACCTCTTTTGTATTGCAACCCAATTTTAAAAATTTTATTAAAATTATAAATAATGGAGCTACAGCTTCAGGAGTCGAGTCCCACTGAAATTTTTTTCTCTTTTAGAATATTTTTTAAATTTTCACCTATATAGCTTTAATATTATTTAAGCTAGAGCTGCAAAACAGAGCCGTATTTTTTTCCTCTTTGTTTTTTTGTTTAAACGAATCAGAATTTTTAACAATCCTACAATTAATAAAAAATTCCCATTTATTAGAATTTTTTATGAATCCAAAATACAAACAACTATATTTTACAATTACAATAACTATTTCTTGCAGAAAACTCATTTCTTTACCAGGCCATAAGGGACCTTCAAAGACCTTTGTAACATTCATTACCCCGCTTTCCCCAGCCCACAAAATAAAATTACTACGCTACTGTTTATGAAAGCATCTCGGTTTTTTAAATCAGTTTCAAATATTCCGTATACTTAACACATAGTAGGCCTTTTCACATAAGGTGCACGCTTTCCAGTACACACCGACGCCATCTGTTGGCAACACGCTGCCACCTTACCGCCCACTCCCTACGTCACTTGCAAGGCACACTCTTGCCTTTTAATTACGGCCTTAAGAGCGCTGACGTTAACTTTTGAAATTTTTGTAGGAAAACGGTTGTTCCTGCTGTTCGTGCCATGTTAATCGATGGCCCGGAAAATTTCCGTAATTTTTCATGATACTTGAATTATTTTAGTATTTTTGTGGCTTTTCATACTTTACTGTTTTAATTTTACTGATGCACTGGGTCATTCTGAAAATAGGAAAGCCAATTTTCTCGGATAAATTAATAAAGGAGTATTTACCAATGTACCGGGTGTCAACTTATAAATTTACACCCCCTTTTATTTTTTATTCTTTTTGTATAAACTAAATAAAAATATCAGTTTATTGGGCTGATTCTGTGGTTTCTGAATCAGTAATCATATTTTATTATCTCGTTAGATATAAAGGGAATCTACGACAAAAACTGGATTTTTTTAAACGGAGAACCCTGTATACTATATTAGCAATAAAAATACTTTTCTCTATCGTTTTTTTATCTTTGGACAAACCACGAAGGCTAAAAGCATAAATACTAACGTACCGTGGGTGTCTTAAGCGAGGTAAGAGGGAGTTTGTTGACACGAGACTTAAATACTTGAAGATTTGGGGGAAGGAAAGACCTCCGCGGTCAGCAGGTTCCACAACCTAGAAACTCTAGGGATAAAAGAACGAACAAAGTGGGAAGTTCGGGGCCTCTCCAGTTGGACCGTATAGGGATGCATATGCGCGGAACCACGAGTTTCTCTGTGGGGAACCGTAAGTGGAGGAACTATACTGGACAATTTTTCAGAGCAGAAGCCATAGAAGTATCTAAAAAAAGCGATAAATCCCCCACAGCCCGACGATGTGCAAGAGAGGGAAGCCTTTCTGTAAGTGAAGGATCATTAATGAGACGAATAGCTCTTCTTTGAATAGAATCAAGAATGCTTAGGGTTGTGGGGGACGCCATGCCTCAGATATGAGAACAATATTCCAAGGGAGGTCGGATTTGGGACACATATAAAGTGTATAAATTAGAAAGGGAAAAATACTTTTTGTTAAGTTAAGGTTACTTTCAAATGTGACGCCCACAAGATTAAAGGTGTCTTTGCTCTGTAAAACTTGGCCGCTCATAAGTAGAGGGTGAGTATTTGATGACTCTTTTCGCGACAAGGAACATGATTGTGTTTTGGATGCATTAAAATGGACGAGATTTTTAGCGCCCCAATCCAATATTAAATTAAGATCCTGCGAAAGAGATATCTGCATGGCTCTGCGTTTGTTTTCCAAGTCAGGTTTAGTAATGGGTTTAGGAACCTGAAAACTGGAGTGAAGGGTACTATCGTCGGCGAAACTATGAATTGAATTAGTTGTGGACGAGAGAAGGTCGTTGATGTGAAGAAGAAACAATGTTGGTGCCAGAACTGAGCCTTGAGGGACTCCAGCATTTATTGGTTTCGGAAATATAACCTTCCAAATCGGGAGAGTAACCGTAAATTTTAATTGAGTTTATTACCGTAACACTTTTCTAATAATTTTTGAATTATCTTTATAATGATTATTTAATATGCATACGTACAGTGCGTCCAATCTAACTTGTCTATATTTTAAATGCATATACCTTTTTTATTCACGATTTTGAAATTTAGGTCGGATCTATGGTTGGATAGAATGCCGGTTTATAATATTTCAAATTTTACGAGGCACATCCGGTTTACCTTTGCTATTTTAAATGAAACACCCTATACAGTGTGTCTACGTAAGTTGGCAGCGTCTGAAAAACTTTTTTATTGTTAATTTAACAAAAAAAATGTATAAAAAGTTCTACATGGTCAATGCAATCATCAGATATCAAATTGTGTCGGTCATGTACTGCTCAAGAGTAAAGTACCTGTATTTTTGCTAATATCACAAATTGCTATAAAAGTAAGATGTTTAGAAATAAAAATTACTTTTAAATATGCAATTTTGTTCATTTTTTTTCTGCGTTCTTTCGGGTAAACCAAATGCGCCACATTAAACTTGAAACATCAGTGGGTACTCGGTATACAATAAATAGGGTGTTCTATTTAAGAAAATCATACTTTTGTCTTACCTTATTATCTAGATATAAAAATCTAACAACTAATTTAAAAACTTTCAAAATTAAACAAAATAAACTGATATTTTCACTTATTTTGTTCGATAAAAAATACATAAATTAAGTGGGTTTAAATTTATAATTTGACTTTGTTTACATGCTTTCATTAGTTTTTTTTTAATTCCTAGGACAGCCCACAAAGACTTGATGTCTGGAGTACCAGAGCACCAATGATGCCGGGTTTTAAGATATTTAACCCATCTATTATTATGTACCGTTAATTTATAGAATAACCAAAAAACTGAATTTGGTTTGGGTAGCACTTTTCTTTTAATTTTTTTGCTCGGCATAATTTAATTAGTTTTAATAAAATATTATTATAAATGAAAACATTAATTCTACTTTCAGAACCTATGAAAACGGCATGAATGGCCAACCTGAAGAGTACCCACCTGCGACGAAACGACCTGCAGCTGGCGTTACTCCGTTTTTGTTAAATCAGCAACAAAGTTTTTTCCTTCCGAACATGAATGCTACAAATGCTCATCTATTCGACTACCAATCAGCAAATCAAACTGGTATTAAAATAGAAGAAAATAGTCTGAATAGAGGAGATGAAGAATGGAGAAATATCCATGTTATGTTAAATTGCATATTATCCATGGTAGAAAAACAAAGAGGTAAAATAATATTATATTGTTACAGACTAGTGCCAAAGCCCTTAAAAACGTAAAAAGTAAAAAAACTATAGTAAAATAAAATCCATAAAAAAAGGTAGGGAATATAACAAAAATTAAAGGGAAAATAAATTCCAGGTGATTTAAGGTCGAGAAGGGTGCGATGGGGTAGGTTAAAGTGTGAATACGGTTTTTCTCGATTTTCGGCAAAATAAAGATCTACAACTTTTGTATTTACGCTCTTTATACATAACCTCAAAATTTATGTGAAAAATTCAAAATCCAAGTTTTTCTTTTTAAATTTTTATATTTTACAAAAAATAAATTATTTTTATAAAATTTATTGAAAACGTACCCTTGCATGTCCCAAAGACACCGTAATTTATTTAGGTTTAAAATATTATTTTTTTACATTATTTTGACTTAATATCAAAAAAGTATCCTTATTTTTAATTGAAAATTCACGTGTCACAATATCGGCATTTTTCAGAAAATCGATGGTCGTTTTGTTAGTTAAAATCTCTACTTTCTAATATATTATGTAAAAAAACTATACATTACAATGGTAAATGTTCTCAGAAACTGCAGAAAAACTCGGATCCGATGTTTTTTTATTCACTTTTAGTCAAGGGTCGATAATTTTTGAAACCACAAAAAAGATATAGAAAAATGAAACCGAATGAAAAATGTAGAGAAAATATTAAAAATAAATGAAAAATAAATAACAGGCTCTCTGAGGTCGGAAAGTGGAAGGGGTTAAGTTTTTAATGATAAAAAACGGTTGTTGTCGATTTCCGGCAAAATGACTAGTCCTATGGAAATTCATTTTCTGAGAAAATTTACCGTGGTAATGTATATTTTTTTACACCATAAGAAAGTAGAGATTTCAACGAACAAAAACCTTATCGACTTTTTTAAAAATGATGATATTTTGAGACGTGAATTTTTGATTAAAAAAAGGGTACTTTTTTAATATTAAGTCAAAATAATGTGTAAAAATAAACATTTTCATTTTAAAAAATTACAGTGTATTTGGGACATACCAAGGTAAGTTTTTACCAAATTTTGTATTTTTTCCTTTTTTTTATAAAAGATAAAAATAAAAACCAAAAACTTGGTTATTTAAAATTTCACTTACATTTTGAGGTTATGTAAAAAGGTGTAAACACAAAAGTTGTAAATCATTTTACTATCTAAAATATTGCTTTTTAATTTTTTTCGTAGAACTTGTAGTTTTGCTGAAAATCAATAAAAACCATTCCCTCCCCTTCCCCTTCCCGACCACAAATCGCTAAGGTATGACGTGGCCGATAAATAGATATTTTTTAAGCACATTTTTTAAAACCAAATTTTTAAATATTCCCATAGTCTAAGATCCGAATAGGATGCGACCTGCACCCATCTGTTAACCGGAAAAGAACTACTTAATATAAACCTTACTTATTTTTTAAGATTTTTTTACTCTTTCAAATAAAATACACAAAAAGCACTGTTACCGAGTTTTATGAATACTGTAAAACAAACTATCACAAAAATTATTGGCACTCCACAAAATTGGCAAAAATAATATTTTTATGTTAGATTTATTATTCTGCAACTTCAAAATAATTTTACTTTTAATTTATTTGGCCAGCTATTTAAATTAGTCATTTGGTCAGTATTAGTAGAGCTTAACTCAAAGAGTTTATTCTGTATATCATCATTTAACTAAAGGTAAGATATGTTTTCTCACAATTTATTTGATCATGATTATCATTAATTTGTAATCATAGTTTTTCATAATTTAATTTTACATAATACACATTAACTTGGGGAAAGTTTTAAAGTTAAATAATTTAGTATTTTTAATGTAATTAAAAAAAAACGTCTTTAATGAGTTGAGAGTGTTTTAAAGTTCTAAATTAAAAATAGTTTTCTTATTACATAATTGTTTTTCTTGTTACAGGGCATTAACAATTCTTCAACAACGAAACTCGACAACTCAACAAGATCCGACAAGTGAATGGATACGGAAGCAAGACGTAAGTCACGACCTTAAAAAAGCAGCCAATGAGAGTTTTAAGCGCAGCTGTTAGGGCAGCTGAGGAACGTGTAGCTGAGGTAGGTGTAATGTTCGTAGAAATTCAAAACAATAAATAGTACATTACATACGGAGGTGGAAAAAGAATGGTTTACAA
This sequence comes from Listronotus bonariensis, assembly GCA_014170235.1. Lineage (NCBI taxonomy): Eukaryota > Metazoa > Arthropoda > Insecta > Coleoptera > Curculionidae > Listronotus > Listronotus bonariensis. The sequence continues at coordinate 42,774 of JACEGR010005420.1, forward strand.
AGGCGAGGAGCGCCAAGGTGAAGCATTTCTAAAGTTAACTTTTGTCCGGTGGAGTTTCAGGTTAGGACAGTTGGTTTAAGAGTCGGCAGTTTCAGTGGTCATTGTTTTAATTTAGTGCTTACAAATGAGTTAAATTACAATTTTTAAAAAGTGCACGTATAGATACTGATACTAAATAGAGTATTATTAGTTTTTTTATTGCAAATTTGTTTTTATTAGTATAAAGATATATAAATAGTGGATAATTTAATAAAAGAATTTTAAAATTATAATAATAATAATAATGCATTTATTGTTATGAGTTATTAGTTATTAAAAAATATATGTGTATTTAAGGCATTCATGCATCCGCATATTTATACATACTCATTTACACTGACAGTTTTTCATACTTCTTCACATTTCTATAATATACAGTATGTCCAAGATAAGGATCCTAAGCCTGGGAATCTCAGTACCTGTTGGAGATACAGCTTAGGTTAAATTAGGAAAAAGTTGTGTTTTTAAGCTTATTTCCATGCCATGATAATTTTCATGGCCTGCTGAGATATTTGGCAAAAACGGAAATTTGACTATATTGATTTTATTTTTTTCTGACCTTATTTGAAGAGATATAAAAAACTAATAACACGTTTTTATTGGCACTTTTTAGTAACTACATGATGGTATTTTTAGATTTTATATCCGAAGTTTCATTTTCAAAAACCATCATCAACTTAATTTTTTTATATATCTCGAAAAAAAGTACACCCTGTATCTGATCCCATTTTTTATCACAAATTTAACGATGTATCACACGCCATATTTTTAATTTTAGTGAAAAGGAAAAATGTATTTTTATATTTTTTAAAGGTATTTTTAAGTAGGCCTTGCAAACAAATGCTTTGACTTTAATACCTGTTACCGAGTCTGCAACATAATTAAATGTAAAATAGTAAATATCGTTATTACCATGTTTGTCAAGTTGTTGTTTTTAGAGCAATTGTTCTTATTGTTACTGTTGTCTTTATTATTGTTTATTGGTGAGTAAACTACCTTTTTTACATTTTTAAGAAAAATATTATTTAGAATATCATTTTAAATAAACTTATTTATTTTACAGGGGTATTAAACAGTTTTATGAAACTGATTTTGGAGTTATCAAAAATAATTATTTTAAATTTTTATAATAAAATGATCTTAAAAATTCTTATATTTTGCTTTTAAATCACCTACTTTCTCCAAATTCCTACATAACACAATTTTTTAGCTGTATAAACGAATGTGATCAAGGCGTTTTCGTTAAATTATAAATTTTAATGAAATTTTTTATTATTGTTTTTATCGACTCTAAACATAACTCCTAATATTATTTTTTAATAAAATTTTGCTTGAAAACAAAATGTAAAGGTAGTTTACTCTTGGAAAAAATCATGTTTTTTAGGATTTTGCGAACCCTGTATATAAAATCAACATTTTCTCTTTGTGAGTCCTATTTTTTTACAAGTAAATTTTTTTAATGAAGAATGACTTCTTTTTCGAAAAATTTAATTTTTGGTCCATTTTTCCTCTTGTTAACCCTATCCGTGGACAGTCTATATAAAAAATATATATATTAATTCAGAGTTGGGTAGTATTCTGAATACTATTCAGAATACATTTGTGCGGTATTCGAATACTATTCGAATAGATTTATGTGTTTGGTATTCGGTATTCGACGGAATACTTTTTGGTCAGTATTCGGTATTCTTTATTCTGAATATCGTTTTTGAATACTGGTATTCGAATACGGTATTCGAATACTCGAGTATTCGAATACCGATATTCGAATACTCGAATACTGATATTCGAATACCGGTATTTGAATACTGGTATTCGAGTACTGGTAATCCTGAATTTAAATACTGTTTGCTTATTTTATGAATATTACGTTACTTTTTATGCATCTTAAGCGGGTTAAAACATATTCTGCGGTGGTTTTGCCGACGACGGGGTTAAATTTAATATAAGTCATATATAACATCATTTGCAAACTAACAGTTTAGAAAGTTAGTTTTACAAATAAAAAAAATGTTGATTAATTTGTTTTTAAATCTTGATCTGTTGTTTCTATGGTCCTAATAGGAAAGTAATTTTAAACAGATATACATTTATTTTTGCAAACAAAAAGTCTTTAAATTAATTATTTTACATTCTTTGGGGTTTTGGTATTAAAAAAAACAAGTAACTTAGCACAACATATAAAAAGTGACATTGCAAACTATGCTTTCTATGTATTAAACATTTTGTAACTAAGTGTACAGTGTACACTGTCCACATTATTCTTAAATTGTTGTTTATTATAAATTCACTAAAGCAAATCGACTTACAGGTTTTTTTTTATTTGTAAAACAAACTTTCTATTTTTTTCACTACAAAAATGTTTTTTTCCAAAAAGGTTAGACCTCGGGTTATACTAATATGTATTTATCTCCATTTTACACAAAAGGGATGTGTATAATAAATTGTATTATGTCAGTTTAAATCATGGCTATCTGGTAGATCGTTGATAGTATGTACATGTACCCTCATTCCAAAAGTGAAGTCAATAGTTTAAAAAATAGACAAGTTATTTTAGGAAAATTTGGGAGACGTCTTGTCTGCTTAAAATGATTAGTTTTTAAGCAAAAACAAGGTACGCCACTGCATTTTGTTAGGGAAAAACGTAGAAAAATAAGAAGGAGTTGCTTTTTCAAGAGATTCGGTATTCATGAATACTCAATCGTGGTATTCATGAATACCAAGTATTCGAATACTTTTTTAGATATTCAAAAATATTCGGTATTCGAATACTTTTTTACGGTATTCATATTCGTATTCGATTACCAAATTTTAGTATTCGACCCAACTCTGTAATAATTTAACTATATTTAAGGTAAGACGCCGTGCCGAAGAGGCAGTGGGCGATGTCAAACGACAGGCAGTATTAGAACTGCAGAGGGCGGTAGCAGCAGCTGAAGCAAGGGCAGGCGAACTATTAGCAGCTGAGAGAGCCAGAGTAGAAAAGGCGTTAGGAGGTATTTTTTATAAATTATTTTCTTGATTTTATAAGTAAAATCTAATATCAATTTAATTTGTACTTCAAATATAATTTACTTTAGAAGCCAGGAAGCAAACTGAAGACTCAAATACCAATCATTCCGAGTTTGGAGAAAGTGGGCAGTCGCCGTCAAGTCAACCTGCACCATCTCAACAAAACGTAAGTTGATTTTATCATTAAGTTAAAAAAACTTGAAAAAGTATAAAACCGAATTTAACTTTTTTAGGCTTGTTGGAATTGCGGCCGAAAAGCTCATGATACTTGTTCTGGTTGTAGTATAGCGCGTTACTGCGGACCATTCTGTCAACATAAAGATTGGGAAAATCATCATCAGGTAAAGATAACGCTAGTTTATAAGTACTGGGTGAGTAAAAAGTACTGCAATTTTTAAATATCTTTAAAACCGCTAAAGCTGCATTAATCAAATTTCAGGTAGTCTGGAAAGTGTTTTGGACATGTAGAATTAACTAGTAATATTGACACTGTTGCCACATTTTTCAATTTTGTGCTGTGTTGATACACGTATCTTTTTCACATTTCTAAATCGTATTCCGCATTAATTTTTATTAAATTGAATTTTGTATGCTTTTAAACCAAGATCCTTACATAAAAGCCCCTCAGACACGCATGCAAATCCACCGTTTGGCTTGCGCAGTCTTAAGTCGTAATGCAAGACGGACTGTGTTATGTATTAAGTTGTACGTTTTGTCGATTCACCTCTGCGGAAAATTTAATATATCTTTTTCAATCTGCCTATAAAATACGTAAAAATAGTTATATCTAAACGACGATAACTTATTTTTTTTAAATAAATATTATTAAAAAACAGAAAATAATTTTTCTTCTACTTACTTTTTTGTTAAAAAGGCCATTATGTGTTTTAGTGTAATAATTTAAAGGGTTGAGTATAATCAAGAAGGCAATTCAGTTTCAGTGCTAACCGACAGTTTTTATATTTTGTAATAGTCTAGTTAATTATCTTTATTTTTAGATATGCAATAAAGACAAAAGACCAACCGTAGCATCAGGTCCAACAACAGTACCACCAGTTACAGTGCCAGTTCCTCCAGTTGACACACGGGTTAAAAAGTGACACGTAAAAAGAGGAAGAAAACTTAGGAAATTGTATTAAAATATAAAAAAAATGTTGTAAAATATTTAAGAGCACTTTTTCCATACAGTAGCCTTAAATATTTCTGTTTATAATCACTCATCACTTTACATAGCTATATTAATAGTCTGTCTTATATTGTTGTACCGTACGTTAAATATGTTGGTTATTTAGAAAATTAACAACTAATAATATAGTACAGGAGGTAGCAACGTTTTCGAAAAAGAATTTATTATTATCTGGCATTTTGATATGTTGTGCTCCTTCTTCTTTCGGACTATCTGATTTGGCGGTAGCGGTTGCATTTATTATTTTGCATCCTACTTGTACAGGGTGGCTCGAATTCGACGTTCATCATTGGGATTTCGGAAACCGTAAGAGATGCAGGATTGGTTAAATGGAGGCAAAGTTGCGCAATTTGATGCTCAATAAAATGCCGTTTTGCGTTTTAAAAATTCCGGAGCACTTCCGAAGATATTCGAAAAAAACCGGAATTTTCAATTTTGGTTTCTATTGTTTCCTGGCTATATTTGTTAAGATAACTCAAAATGAAAAACACGTTTTCATGGCCACTTTTTCTTCTCTATAATTCAGTGTGATTAAATATTGAATCTGACGTTTCGGCTTCTGACGACCATCATCAACTTATTTTTTTTAAATATGGACTCCGATATTTTTTTCACTTTAATTAAATCCTTTCATCACTCTTAAAACACTATATATCGGCACTTTGATATTTGCCGACGTTTCGTACAGAAAATTCCATCACCAGAATATTGCATATATTTACTTCACCATAATACGGCCCTGAACTACATTTTTAGGTAAGAAGGTAAAAAAGAATAAACTTATTATTATCAGGCCGAAGGTATTAGTAAAGATTACGAATATGTAATAAGTTTATTCTTTTTTTTACCTTCTTACCTAAAAATGAAGTTCAGGGCCGTATTATGGTAAAATAAATATGCAATATTCTGGTGATGGAACTTTCTGTACGAAACGTCGGCAAATATCAAAGTGGCGATATATAGTGTTTTAAGAGTGATGAAAGGATTTAATTAAATTGAAAAAAATGTCAGGTCCGTATTTAAAAAATTAAGTTGATGATGGTCGCCAGAAGCCGAAATGTCAAATTCAATATTTAATCACACTGAATTATAGAGCAGAAGAAGTGGCCATGAAAACGTGTTTTTCATTTTGAGTTATCTTAAAAATATAGTCAACAACAATAGAAACCAAAATTGAAAATTCCTGTTTTTTTCGAATATCTTCGGAAGTACTCGGAATTTTTTAAAACGCAAAACGGCATTTTATTGAGCATCAAATTGCGTAACTTTGCCTCCATTTAACCGGACCTGTATCTCTTACGGTTTCCGAAATCCCAATGATGAGCGTCGAATTCGAGCCACCCTGTACAGGTACTAATCTAAGGTTTTAAAAACATTTTAAAAATGTTAATTTTTAATTTCTTGTTAGATAGGTTTATCAAACATTTTTTTTTATTGCCAGACACTTTTATTATTGCTAATTAAACAGTCGTCCTCCTTCTAACTTCTGAACAGTTCGGTATATTTTGATGAAACTTAAACTGATAATATATGACCAAGGTCTCCATTTTTTGACATATCAGTGACTGCTCTAAATGTCAAGGTCACAGCTGGGCGCCAACGCAACCGCTACCGCCAGCCAGACAGCCAAGGATCTACTCGAAAAAGGAGGGAGAACAACATATCCAAAAATCAGCCTAAAATTCTTGTTTTTCCGACGTTGCTCCTCCCGGACCAATAAGCAGTCTCACTTACAGGAGAAAAGCTAGATCTTTCCTAATCTCTTTAAAGTTTTGAACTAAAAAGTAAAAACTAAAAATATGAATACTTATAAAAGATAACCTGTAAGTGAAAATTCTTAGTGTAGGTTGGTAATTTTCTAAAATCAATCGAATATAATTCATAATGTATAGTATAAAAAATAAGTTTTTGAAAAAATATTTAAAAAAATATTACATTTTCCTAAAAACAAACAATAGGTAAACTAAAAATAAAAGATCACAACACATTTTTTTTAAATATTAACAGTGTAGTGAAACCAAGACCAAATACGTATATGTATTTCACTTTTATTACGTTAACAGTCCCATTTTTTTAATTTAATAATAAACTAAGCTGTATTAAAAATTGTTTTTCATCTTACCACTTGTTTATAAAGTTTATTATTATATTGTTAACTTTTTTAAGGGATTTCATTCAACTATTTTTGTTAATTAAAAATAGTGTATACTAATTTGCATAGGCAGCGGCAGGATGAGTTACAGGAAAGTTCGAAAAAAAAAATAGAGAAAAAGAAGAAATAAATTAAGAGCAAAAAAAGGGTCTTCCTTAACAAACGTACTTTTTTTTAACCTGTTTTTATACAGGGTGTAATTTAATTGATGGCTAAAAATACATGGCATGATTCCTGAGCTTATTTTAGAAATAAAAGTTTATATAAACATATGCCCCAAACGTCTTTACTTTTGAGATGAGGGTGTTAACATTTTCAAGAAACCAAAAAATTTCTAAAACACCTATATTAGTAAAAACTGTTATACTAGATATAAACCCTATTTAAATTAGTATTTATTATTTTTGTTACATAATTGCTAATATAAAATTATAAAATCTTATTTTTAAAAGAAAAAGATCCCGCAATGCTTCATTTATGGTCTAAAAATATGCAATTAAGTGAATTTTTTTTCTTAAACTAAACAATACACGGAAAAAATTAAAAGACATAAAAGCAACATTTTCATTTGCTTAATATAAAGAAAGCACAAAAATTTTACACACATTTACACAGTCAGTAGCGTACCGTTTTTTTGTTGGAAATATTTTCTCCCTTGCCTTTTGAGACGCCACTGGACTTATAAAATGTAATTAAGTTAGTGATAATTTACCCCCTCTTGTCATAAATAATATTGCCAAATTAAAACAAAATTGGGTAAATAATATTTAGGATATTTAAAAAAAATATTTTTTTTTTAAATTTAACACTCTGTATCTCAAAAGTTAAGAGGTTGGGAACATATGTTTATATGAACTTTTCTTTCAAAAATAAGTCAAGGAATCAAACCCTGGATTTTTAGCCATCAATTTAATTACACCCTGTATATAGGGGCTAAACAATTTTAAACAGCAAAAAAATATATAAAAAGCCAGGTCTTTAGCTAAACAACCGTATTTTTTATACAATTTCTGTCGCACGGGTATTATGAACAAAGCCAGGGGGTGCAAGTCCCTCTTTGCACGCCCGTACCGGCGCCCATGCCAATTTGAAAACACTAAAGGATATTTTTATTTAGTAATCTTTTTTATTTTTTCCTTAATAAAAAGACTCTTTACCAAGTTAGGTTTTTGAAACCCCTTTTTTCTAATAAGACGGCCCACAGACTATTCAACTTAACCTTATACTTAATTTGTTTCTACAATTCAATACAAAACACGAACGCGCGCTTAAACGGTCGTACATCAAACGCCGTTGTACAACAAATTTTTGTCCAAAATATCGAATAATCCTTTCGACCGTCAATTCTACTGGAGTTGTATACCCTGTTGTACAACCAGTTGCATAGCCTGTAGGACGTTCTAATCTTTTTTAGAATATCTATTTTTTTAATGCTTACAGATTGAATTTGCAATGAGACCATGTAATGTGGTCGCCAAAATTTGGATCTTTTTCTAAAATCTAATAAAGAAATTTGGGATAATACAAATTTCTTTTTAAACCTTATGTTATTTATTTTAAATAGTTTATTGCCTACTTTATTTGAATCCTTTTATAAATAAAATTCTAGTATTTTTTTTCTAATTTTTAAGTAAGTATGTGATTTTTAAAATGCAATACAATTCTTAAATATAATATTTAGTAGTAGAGTAGTATTTATTCAGTTTATGTTTATATTTGTTACTATTATACGTGTAAATAAATGTTTAAATATTTAATATGCCATGTTATTTTAAATTTAACGCCTTTTTACACTAAGCCGACAGAATGATAAAAAATTATATGTAGCCCTTGAGTTTGCCAACTTTCCGGATTCTTAACGTGTGAAAAGTCTCATAAGACTCGAGTATAATCAGAGGCGTCCGAAAAAATCATTGTTAAACAGTTCAAATATGATAAAAAATATGTAAGCAATAATTTATTTTTAAAAATGTAGTGGAAATTGCCAAGATCTAAATATTTTAAATTGTAATTAGAATAGCGTCTTACTAATATAATTAATAGCGTCAGTAACACCATAGAGTAAGGAAATAATTATAAGAGTTATCATGGAATAGCCGATTTAAGGACAGGTCATGCGAAAACTCCCAATATAATTTTATTCGTTTCTCGTTGAAATACCGCAGGTTAGTCATTTCAGTAAGCTTACGTGTCTCCCCACCGCTGATGTTACACGAGGCGAGGCTTCGACCGACGCATTTAAAGTGTAAACTGTAAAAATGACAAGCCTGCCGCCAAGCCTGCCGCAAAAGCGGTACGAAAATTTTAGCATGCCATGGTTTCTCTTATCCGTAGGTATGTTACTTTATGGTAACACTAAACGACTTCCAGACTTCCACTGTCTTTATTTATAACTATTCCCACAACTAATCCTATCACCGTCCGTTTTATAGTTTACACTTAAAAACGGATAGAGATAGGACTGCCCGAAACGTTGTGTGAATATTTATAAATTGGTAATGAATTGTTAGCATTAGCTGGCGTTTGTTTAATTAAACAATTAAAAGCAGTAAAAGATAAAAACCTAGAATATCGCAGAAGAATTGGATTGAAAAAAGAACCACTTACTTTCATATTAATTTAATAATAGAATAGAGCTCAATAAATTCTTAAAGAAATTCTTTTTCTTTAATTTACATTATTAATACCGCAAAAAAAAACAAATAATATTAAAGACCCATCAAACTGAAAACAATAAATTAAAGCGACATTTACGCAAATACAGCTATTATTTACTGACTATGCGTGTCTTAAATTAGTATGTCGTTTACACATTCATGCATTTGCACCAACCACATGCAAATTATCTGACCATCCAGATTTTACACAAGCCAAACTTTTTGCTTGCGCAAGTAAAGGATTTTCGTTTAAATGCTCCAATTTATTTGCACAAATTGGTATGCACAAGTAAATTTGCGCAAATTGCATGGGCGCAAAACCCACCTTTAAACTTTAAAGAAAAACGGCTTTATTTATTTAATTTATTATTTACATACATACCTACTTACCATAGATATTTTTGAATGCGATACAAAATCAAAATACTAAATTAAATTTCTACGTTATAATACCAACACAAAACCACTACTAAAAATTGTTAATAAGAAACAAATATTTTAAAACCCGGGTAAGTACGGTAAGTACAAATAAATTCCAAACCATTCCCCGTTAATGTAGATGCGATGCTTCACCTCTTTGGAGGCTCGTTTCAGCGGCAACCAATCAGTAAACATTATTTGAGTGCTTATTTTGGTAGAGCGGCTTTGTTATCGAAAATTAAGAATGTGAAAATATTTTAGGGGCGATATGAATATTAAAGCATAGTATAATCGGTTCCTCTAAGAAAATTGAGCAATAAAATAAAATATCTTTAGGGAATTAAAAATTAATCAATATAAAGGTGTAAACAAGTACCTACTTTATAAAATATGAAATATTATATTTAAAAAAGTATAAAATAGGTTCACAGCATTAGGATGAAAAACTGGCAACATCTTAAAAGCAACTTCAGTTTTTTTCCGCATTCTTTCCATCTGGCCAGGCTCAGTTGGCGATCTGTAAGAAGCTTCCTAAACCAGTAAAAAAAAATTGGATATATCACATGTTGACTTTTTTAAAGCTCTTTTATAGATCTTTTGGATGCTGATATAATATTCAGGGCGTTCTATTAAAAAAGTACAATTTTTACAACAAATCGTAAACCCAATGATCAGTTGTGTTTCTGCTTGCAGCACGCCAATCAGCAAAAAAATACTACAACTTTACTAAGTTTTTCCAACTTTGTATTTTCAATAATAAAGAAGTTTACAATAGTGCCGACTTAAAATTGATCACCCTGTAAAAGGTGTATTCTAGTCAGTGTTCTAACCGGGAATACTATTAATGACATTAAGGGAAAAAAAGTATTACCAACTTAATTACATTTAATAAGGCCAGTGGCGTCTCAAGAGGCAACTAAAGAAAAAAAAACGGTACGCCACTGACTGTTTAAATGTGTGTAAAATGTTTGTAGTTTCTTTAAATTAGGCAAATAAAAATAATGCTTTTATGTCTTTTAATTTTTTTCGGTATCTTGTTTAGTTTAAGAGAAAAAAATAAAATTCACTTAATTGCATATTTTTAGACCATAAATAAGGCATTGCGGGATCTTTTTCTTTTAAAATGTAGTTTTTAATTTTGAAATACCAAGTATGTAACAAAAATAATAAATATTTATTTAAAATAGGGTTTATATCCAGTACCTATAACAGTTTTACTAAAATGAGTGGTTTCGAAGTTTTAACACCCTGTATGTTAAAAGGTAAGACCTTTAGGACATATGTTCATATTAACTTTTCTTTCTAAAATAAGCTAAGGAATCATACCCTATATTTTTAGCCATCAATTAAATTTCACCCTGTATATCCATTTTCGTGATACACGATTAAAAAATTACTTACTTATTCATTAGGTTTTAAGAGATATTGGTTTTCTAAATTTCTTAAAAACGCGGAAATTGAATTTTTTTTTAGTCTTTAAACTAGATAAATACGTAGGGTGTTCAGTAAGTTTTGAGATACTTTGTATCTAAACGGTCCAGGAAAGTAACATTGATGTTTTTTGTTTGTACATGTCATGACATGTCGTAGTCCTACATAGTTATTAGTAAACTATCAGTTTTGCGCCAGTTTGTCTCCAGCGATTTTAGCCTAATATCGTCGTGGACGACTATCGAGTGCCGTGCAATTTTGAAATACAACTTTTCACGTGGGTTATCTCAAGAACAGTGTTTAGAAAAAGTGAAGCCTATACTTGGTGATGACTGTCCATCTAGTGCAACCATATACAGATGGTACAAACAATTTCAGCGGGGCTCGTTTTCGCTTGAAGACGCGTCACGCTCAGGTCGACCGTGTGAAGTAGTTACCTCAGAAAACATATCTGCCGTCCAAAAAGCTATAGAAACAAACCAACGAATTACCTATCGACAGTTAGAAGAGACATTGAACATTAGTTTAGCAACATTACACACTATCATACATGAGCACTTGGGTTTTAGAAAAATTTATACTCTTTGGGTTCCACACAAGTTAACTCCCCGAGCAGCAGACACAAAGAGTGAATTGGTGTAAAAAAATGATGTCCAAATTCCAGGGGGTAAATCTAAAGACATAGGTAGTGTTGATCGTCACGGAAGATGAAACTTATCTTTATTATTACGACGTCTCGACTAAACAACAGAATAAGATATGGGTTCTCGAAGTTGAAGAAACTTCGACCGAAGTTCGCAAATCAAGATCTGTAAAAAACATAATAATAGTTGTTTTCTTTGGTTCCAGAGCAATAATTGAACGTGTTGTGCTCCGAGAACAGAAGACCGTAAATTCTCTTTGGTACACCACAGTATGCCTTTCAAAACTTATAGAAAAGTTAAGAGTGATTCGCTCAAACTCGCAACTTGCTAGCTGTTACCTTCATCATGACAATGCTCCACCTCATTGAGCTGAACTTACCAGTCAATTTTTGACAGATGCAGACTTGAGACTTTTGGAATATCCGCCTTATACCCTTGACTTGGCGACGTGTGACTTTGAGTTGTTTCCTTTTGTCAAGAGCTAACTGAACGGACAAAAGTTTAAAACTGAAGACGCGCTACTGGAGGCCTGGGATAAAATATGCACTGAAATTTCAAATGAAAAGTGGAAAGCTATTTTCAGTGACTGGTTTGTTAGAATGGAAGAGTGTATTCAATGTGGTGAAAATTATTTAAAAAAAAATCAAATAAATGTACGTATATCTCAAAACTTTTCGAACACCCTACGTACAAATTTTACAGTGTGGTAGGATTTGTTTAAAAATATAAAAAATATGATATACTCTTACTGTCTTTATTTAAATTATGTACTACAATAAAGTTACTTTTAAACTAATCCAATATTCCAAAACTGTCATAATACGGCAAAAGATGTTCCATGTGCTTTCTGTATCTTTCGTTATTATAGGCGTGATATCTGAATCCTTCTTTACTTTCATCCTTAATTATGTTCTCAAATGAGGCATCCGTTCTACCTTCAGCGGCTTTAACGAAGGCCAAAACGGTAGCAGCACCCATCAATCCTTAAAACAACCATTTATAAGATGGATAAGGGTACATCGTTATACTGAATCCGATTCAACCGATCAAATAACACTTATCGGACAAAAAATTGCGATATACACGTTTCAGATTAAGTAAGAAATTGGATTAAACGCCATAAGTCAATCCTGTTTTTTAAGCGATTTGAATTGAGTTGCGTTCGATCGAAGGTTATATTTGTACGATATTCACGGTTTTGGAAAAGGTTTGAAAAATGACAGTTCAGTAAAACAGCTGATGAGTGTAGAAACAAAATAGTGGGAAATAAAATAGGCTTTATTTTTTGCTAAAATATTGTGATAGTGTTTCTTTAGTGGTTTGCCTAAATTATTTTGTTTTCATTTTCTAAAATTAAATCAAATTATTAAAAAAAAAGGTTAGAACTTTATTTTTATTTGTTTACTCGCTATGTCATTGTTTATATTTTTCTTTGTCAAATTTAAAAGAATTTAGAACCGGATTATTTGCATCCGATAAAAAATTTTAGGACGAAGGGGTTTAGGTTTAATGCAATTCGTCCAATCGGATTCGATTTTTACGATGTACCCTTAGTCAGTGTAGAAACGAAGTAGTGGGAAATAAAATAAGCCTAAATATTTGCTAAAATATTGTGATAGTGTTAATATTTTGTCTTATTTTCTAAAATTAAATTAAATTAATAAAAAAATACCTCAAAAGTAAGGTTAGAAGTTTATTTTTATTTGTTTGCTCTCTTTGTCATTGTATGTACATTTCTTTGTCAAATTTAAAAGAATTTAGAACCGGATTATCTGCATCCGATAAATTCTAAGACGAAGGGCACAGTATTAGGTTCAATGCGATCCGTCCAATCGGATTTGATTTTTACGATAACTCAAATTTATTATTTTATTTTAAAGGATAAAGCAAATAGAATTGGTATACAGGGTAGCGATTCAAGAACGCCTCGGTCACTGGTACAAAAACAGTATCGTTTAAAAGTAAAGTTTTTGGAATACCCTGTATATTTGTCTATTTTGTTTTTTATTTTTGAACTGTATTAATAATAGTTTAAATTCGAATTAAAAGCGAAATTCACCCATACCGGATAAAAACCATTTTACATTAAATATACAGTCGTCTCAATAAAGCGAAGCAAATGCTTTTACTCTAAGTCCCTTTTTGCTGCATTTCAGCTGAAGGTGTGTATTCAGAAAATTTAGAAAAAAGCATTTGCTTCTGTTTTACTCATATAAGCAATTTTATTTAAACAAAGATATTGCTTCAGGGTTGCCTAAGCAATTACGGTCAAGGCTATATTTAAATCAAAAAACAAATACCCTTTAATTTTTGATACACTCGGTATATGAGACAAATGTCAAAATATTTTTAGAATACGCCCGGTATAATGATTATTAATGATTTTTTTTCCTCTACATAACAGTTATAACATATAACTTTTTTTCTCTCCAATTTTACCATGTTATATACATAATTAAAGCTATGGAAAATTGTTTTAATTTAATACATGTAAATTTTGGTACATTCTGCAGGGCCGTACGCAGAATATGATTTTATGGGGGGCAAAAGCCAAAGACTAATGCGCAGAGTCTATCCTTGTGCAGGATTACCGTGCCAGTTTCAGACAACCCATTTAATGGGTCTTCTTTGTGGCGCCTGGGGGATGCCCCCATCGCCCCCACCGTACGGCTTAGACATTTTGTATTATTTAAACATACATATTTTATTACCCAGCTTTAGAATATATTTAAAGAATAGAGGTTGCTAATATACAGGGCTTGTCAAAAATTTTGAGGTTATTTTTTTAATTGAAATATAGTCCTGACCATAATTTTTTGGGCAATACCTTTGTTTAAATACGACATTTAATATAAAATATTTTTTATCTGCTAAACAGGTAAGTGCAGATCGTTTCTCTGTTGAAAAAGTGGCAGATTTTTAAGATATTTAAGATGTTTTAAAAATTCATGACAAAAACAATATGGGGCAACTTTGTTACTTTTAATGGAACACGTATATATTTTTGATTATCCCTAAAATTATATCTGTTCCTTTTGAAAAAAGTAACTTAAACTACATTTGTTTCGAGATATAATGTTATTAGTCACCTCTGAAAAATTGACCTATAGCTTTTTTACCATATTTTCTTTTTTCTATCGTTATATGTAGTAATGGGTACAAAATATTTATATTCTCTATGTACTCAATTTTTTAAAGTTAAAAAAACAATTATTTTTCCAAATGTTTTGTCATAAAATATTTAAAAAACTTAAATATTATAAAAACTTTACATTTTTGGTATAGACATCGCTCAAAAAACTTATTCCCTTTTTTTCTACAATCAAAATATGAAATTTTATTTAGAATGTTTTATTTAAACAAACAGAAGCTGGATATGGAATTCATTATCATTATTAATTTTATATTTTGCTTTGAAATGCCTTTAAAACAAGGACCTTGGTGGACCACCCTGTATTTATGAAATAGTATAAAGTATAAGTTTAAACTTAAAAAATACTCAAATTTAACAGATTTAAAGAAATGTGGTGCTGTGCCAAGGTTAGTTTATATTTATAAAGTTGCGACATGTCCTCAACTTTTAGGCGGTTCGAGGTCGGGGACGCAAGGAAGGGCACTCCACGGAGAAAAGTTGGCAAGACTGGGTAAAATTAAAGCTGATGATCAATCCAGTGGCGTCTAGAATTTGCGCATTTCATTTTGCATTGTTTTGGTAGTGATATTTGTTGAGAGATGTAATTCCAAATGTTTTTTGTTTAAAGTAAAAGAATTTACAACTTAATAATAATTAAAAACTGTTGTATAAACGGTTGTTCTACTAATACAATAAACTGTATATCTCCGGCACTGAACAACATGGCCGAAAAATGGGAGATGTGACGTCATAACACGTCAAAGCAATATGGCCGAATGTCGTGATCTTATATAGACCGACTTTGGTGCTGTGCAATATTGCTGGTAGTTTAGTTTATGGATTTTTAATTTTCGAATACATGTATCATATAAAGAATCTGATGCCTACTGAATTTATAATACATACCATAAAATGCCCTATAGTTGTAGTCCTTTTTAAACTGTTCTCTAGTTGGAACTCTTTCCAAAGAATACTGCATCTTAGCCAAGTTTGCAATAAGCTGAGCATAATAATGATCCAATATTATTTCTATATGGTCCAATTTTACTTGAATTTTTGTGCTCGTTGCAATGAAATAATGGAGGTCTATAGCTGGACTCGTAAAGATGTTCATTTGAAAATCAATCTAAAAAAATATACTGTTACTAACTTAACTTTTTATCAAAAAACACCTTGTCAGCCTGGTTTCTGCTCTGAAGAATTGTTCAGTATAGTTCCTCCACTCACGGTTCCCAACAGAGAAACTCGTGGTTCCGCGCGTATGCATCCTTATACGGTCCAACTAGACAGGCCCCGAACTTCTCACTTTGTTCGTTCTTTTATCCCTAGAGTTTCTAGATTGTGGAACCTGCTCCCCACGGAGGTCTTTTCTTCCCCCAAATCTTCAATTATTTAAGTCCCGTGTCAACAAACTCCCTCTTACCTCGCTTAAGACACCCGCGGTACGTTAGTATTTAGGTTTTTAGCCTTCGTGGTTTGTCCAAAGATAAAAAAAAATATCTTTATAGGACGAGAAAATATTGGCAAGTAAGGACAATTTACTTTTACTTTTGTAAAACCTCTTCGCAGTAAGGCCGGCTATTATAAAAGTGTCGGTAAAGAAATTTTAGGATTAAACCTAAGATTACCAATTTAAAATTCGTTAAACTTGTGCTTAAACTTGAGATTTCGTAATCGGTACTCCAGTACCGCTTAAACTTAAGATAAAAAAGGGTTTTAGAAAGAAATTAGAAATTTTGGGTTTATTTTAAATTTTTAATCTTTAGTTTAATCCTAAGATTTATCTACCAACACTTTTATAATAGCCGGCCTAATAAAATAATAGTAAGAAAATAGTTAATTTTTTATAAACTACCTACAAATCTCATGTCCTTAAGTTTTCCATTTTTATGGTACGAGAACATCATGTTGTTAACCCACAGATCGCCGTGATTCAAAACGTTAAATCCTCCAAGTTTTCTTTTGGGCTTCAAATCCTCTTTCAAGAGCCTCTTCTCCTAATGCTTGTAGTTTGTAACCATATTTTTCGAAGCCTAAAAAAATACAAAAATTTTTTTTTTTTGTAGAAACAAAATTCAAAGTATTGTAAATACTGTTTTGTAATTCTGCAAGCTAAATTCAAATTATACATATAAGACAGATCAAACGAATGATTTCCTTTGTTCCACTTCATTAGGACAACCTTCTCAGGTGAATCTTAGAGCTACATCTATTTAGCGGCCCAAAATGGACGACCCCTGTATATTTGAAATAACTCTTCCTAACTCTATTTTATTGCTGACCTCCAATTGTGACCAATTGGACACCAACAGTTCCAGTATCTCTGACTAATATTAAATAGCTATGACCCGATTCTCTAATTAATACTAGCTTTCAGAATTTGTTTTTTGTATCTAAAATTTTTAATTTTGGACCGTTTAAAAAATTTTCTCGTCCTTAAATGTCTTCATTAAATACAAAACTCCTTTAATCTTGTTGCACAATTAATTAATCATACTGACCAATGTTGAGCATTTTGTGACCAATTGCATCCTTTCTGATTGAGCTATGTATGATTAATGTGAGGGTTTCAATGACGTTGATATTTTAAATATGCTGTTAAAGTTGGTGTATGGATGCCCAATTTATCACACTTACTGTGAACCTCAAATTTCACATTTTGGGGTGCTAAATAGGTGGGGCTATATCAGAGATTATTGCGCCTGAATGTTTTGGTCAAATCTATCATTCTACAGTCTTCAAATTATTATTTGTGTATGACTGTGACAGTTTTCTTCCACGTATAACAAATTAAAAGTGGTCATTTTTCTAGACCAGTTTGATTTAACCTCCCTATGAATGTCAGAATATTTAACTAAACCACTTTTTTGTATCAATTTTTTTTTGTTAAATTATATTAACATTAAACAAAAATGTACCTATTTGTTAATTTTACTTAACCAACGTAACAGGGGTGGTCATATCGACTTTCTGAGGGGGTGGGGGGCCATGGGCCGAGGAGAAGTGTGTGAGGTGGCAAAATAAAGAAGGTTCAAATTTCTTGAAGAGCAAAAAAAAAGGTCCTCTAACCTCTTTTTATTAACACGCTTTTATTAACTTGGGTTGTAACTATCTATCTATCAATCTATCTATCTGGCTGCCTATGTAACGGAATCTTTGAGCCTAATTTTAACCAACTTTCAGCTATTCGATTTCTTTGAAACTTTGCACACGTATTAAGGAAACATGACAATGCAATAATCTGCAAACAGTATCCCGTTATCTTGTTTTTGTTCGCCAGGAAAAAAATTCCATTATATTATAAAAACAACACCTAGGTTGCCATCTGTTGGCAACATTTCAAACTTTGCTATTAAATGAAAAAGAAATTTTTTAGTGGGTTGCAATATGTTGGCAACGGTCCAAACATTGCCTGGATTGCCATCTGTTGGCAAAATTTCAAACTTTGCTACTTAATGAAGAAGAAATTTTTAGTGAGTTGCAATCTGTTGGAAAAATTTTAAAATTTGCTACTTATGTTCATTAAAAATTTTTTCGCCATTTTGTCAAGAGTAGCAAAAAATAAAAAATGAAAAATAATTAATAGTTTAAAAAAACTAAAAAACACGCTTTTATATGCAACCGAACTAAAAATTAGAAAATAATTTTTCATTAAAAAAATATTGTCATTTCATAGTAAAAAGCGTGGGGTGATAAATATATTAAATGTTATAATTATTATATTTGCAAATATCTATGATGGAATAGTTATGAAAAAATAGTAAAATGCACCCCACGCTTTTTACTATGAAATGACAATATTTTTTTTAATGAAAAATTATTTTCTAATTTTTAGTTCGGTTGCATATAAAAGCGTGTTTTTTAGTTTTTTTAAACTATTAATTATTGTTTTCATCTTTCATTATTTTTATAAAATTACACAAAACCTCCTTCCCACGTATTTGAAAAGGTCCCCTCACTCTTCAATTTCATCATCAGCCTCAACCCTCGGGATCAACCTTGGTGGGGGGACCATCAATAAATGCCCAAACACAATAAAACAGAAAGGATGTCGCATCCAAGGGGGCAAGGCCCCCATGGCCTCCCTATGACCGCCCTGCAAAGTAATAATCTTAAAGATTTATTGAATTTAAGAAAATATTTACAAATTTAATTATTTAAAATAAGAATTGGTTTTTATGGAAATTAAATAATTGTGTTGTTTAATTTAACAAACCCTAGTCGATTTTTCAAAGGTCTGTAAAAGATATATCAAATAATAAACATTGACATTTTTTTATGGTTAATTAATTCCTTAAAAGTTATTGCTTGTATTGTACATCGCCAGAAATGGTTAAATCAAATATTTAATGATTGATTCAACCATTTCTCAGTGTAATGTATGTCATTAGAGTTGTGGTTTAGTAACTATTTACTTATTATACCTGGCCATCTGGAACATGCATCGATTAAGGCCTTATAGCCCGCAGCTACCCATTCTCTTGTTAAGGGATTACTGCCGTAAAGACCTTCAGAATAAAGTTTTACTAAAGATGGGTCCTAAAACAACGTTATTAAATATATTTAGAAATGACGAAACAACATTTTAAAAATAGTGGCGCTGTCTGTCTGACTGCTGACAACGAGCTGCTGATGTCGCTGATAAGGCTTAAATACTAGGTGTGTCAAAAGTATGAAAATGACTAAATATATCGATAACTAAGGGTCATGATGACTTTTGATCGTTAACTTACTTCCACCATAAGAAATTTAATTTAACTTTTTAAATCAAGTCCAAAGTCACCATCATAAGTTACCCTGTTTGTTTTTATACAACTACACTTCTGGGCAAAAACAAAACCGCGCAAAGAAAATTTTGTTACAATACAATCTTAGATACCTTTTGTATTTTCTTTCATCGAAATTTTTTTAGTATGAGCAAAGAATACCAATCCATAGAACCCCACAAGTGAGATTTCAGCGTACCTTAAAAATGTTTAGTACCTACCCTGACCAACAGATGGCGAAAGTAGTACGATGTCGCTTTGCTAATACGATTACTATCAGAAATTGATAGCAGTCGCTGACGAGCAGTCGGCCCGATCAGTTAGAGTGAGGATATACGCAAAATTTAATAAAAATAAAATCCCTGATAAATGGTAGTATCCATAAGATTATTAAATTTATGATTTCAGAATAGGATATATCGACGGGTTCTTGACAAAACATCGTAAGCGACATTCGTCAGTTTTACGGAAAACGTTTTTTTTTTTCATTGGCTTTATTTCAGATGAAGATATGTTCTACATTGATTCGGCGGTTCATTTAATTAATGGTAGTTATTTTGGTACACGCCAAAAATAAATTAAAAGTACCAAAAAAATAAAGCAAGTAAATAGAGAACTAAAAATCGACGTTTTGGTGGCAAGCCTTCTACCGTTGTCAAGATAAATTGAATAAAAATAAAAAATTTAAAAATTAACTATTATTTAGGTTTAGAATTTTAAAATTTTTAGCTCTTTTTAGGAGATTCTGAAAATTTTGACATTAAATGTTAAATATGTTTGTTTTGTAATTCAAATTAAGAAGAAATCTAAAATAAAAACATTCAGATCTCGGTTTTCTTTAAAAATAACGCGATGGGAAGAAAAAATCGTTTCCCGTAAAATTGGCGAATGTCGCTTACGATGTTTTGTAAAAACGCATCAATATATCCTATTCTAAAATAATAAATTTAATAATCTTATAGATACTGGGTCCATTTATCGAGGATTTTATTTTTATCAAATTTTGCGTACATCCTCACTCTAACTGATCGGATCGACTGCTCGTCAGCGACTGCTATCAATTTCGGATGGTAATCGTATTAGCAAAGCGACATCGTACTACTTTCGCCATCTGTTGACCAGGGTAGGTACTAAAAATTTTTAGGGTACGCTGAAATCTCACTTGTGGGGTTCTATGGATTGGTATTCTTTGGTATTGCAAAAGTTTTATAGGGTTAGGTGTAATACAGGGAAGAGCCAAATTTTGCATTTTGACCCAAATTTTCGAACAGCCTGTGAAATAATTTACCGTCAATTGTTAACCATACCAATATTTGATATATTTATCTTTATTATTTTCGGACACACAAACACATCCAAACCAAATCTTAAGTCTCCCCAATATGTTTGCATTATAGCGTATATTATAACCATCATATTTAAATTTTTATTGTTTTCTTAGACAATTTGTATTTTCTTTTAGAATACAGATAACGATATAAATTAAAAAAATGTTAAGAAAAGATGGGGCTTTAAAATCCAATACACTGGTAAAAGTCAGACACTGGTCAGAATGCAACACTTGACTCTTCCTTGTATAACACCTAAACCTCAAAAATTTTTGCAATTCCCATTTTAAATAAAATTTTGATGAAAGGAGCTATAACCGGACCAAAAGATGATTAAAATCGGTCAAAATATCAAAAAGCTATTTAAAATTGAATTTAAACAAAATTTTGTTTGTCCGGTAGTTTTTGTCTAGGAGTGAATTATTACGTTTATATCGAATAGTTCAAGCTGGCTTGACAAAGCGGCTTTGAAGCGATCTTCAAGTCTATGTGTTTATTTCGGTGGCTTGAAAGTCAAATGAAAATCGAGGTCAAGCACATTTCAGGCCATCTTCGTTCTCATGCGGCAGTTTTGCATCCAACTTCACAGTAGACATCAAATGAAAAACAAACCTCACTTTTTAATTTGTCCTGTTTTGTGTGCTGATGTTGGTGTGAGTGTGATTTAAAGTTTTTTCACCTGTTTTTCCGCTCATATTTTATTGTATAAAAATGTCAAAGTCATATATGAAATTGATATCAGTGATAACGTTCGAGGACGCATTCATCTGAAGTTAGGCAGGTATTAAGCCAGCTTGAATCGTTTATATCGTGTTTCTAATCGGCTTCAGTAATCCTACTTATTTTCAGGCTTGACTTGAACGATTCAAGTCACTTTCAAGCGCGTTTATATCGCTTTTTCAAGCCACTTTTAAAACCGCTTTAACCCAAGCTAGCTTTAACTATTCGATATAAACGTAGTGTATTTTATTTGAAGTTTTTTCTATGGCCTTTTGATTTTAAAATATCTAGCAGTTTTTAGACTTTTGACACAATCTGTATATTACCTTTTCATACATAATGACTGAGGCTGCATGCATTAGAGCCATTTTTCAACAACCATGTAGCAATGTTCCAAATCGAATCCAATATGTCTGGGTAACACATCAAAACCCAGCTTTGTTAAATCCTCCAAGACGATAATAGAGTGAGGGTTTAAAGAGGTATATAAACATTTTGAGGATAACGTGTAGTACTCGCCTAAAAATATGTACAGGGTGATCATTTTTTAGTCGGCACTATTGCTAACTTCTTTTTTATTGGAGATACGAAGTCGCTTAAAATTATTAAAGTTGTAGTATTTTTTCAGTGATTAACGTGCTGCTAACAAAAAAACAATCGGACTTTCGATTTATGGCAAAAAAATATACTTTTTTAAAATGGAACACCCTGTATATTATGTCTCTATTCGAAAAATATATCAAAGACCTATAAAAAAAGTCCTTATGTATTGTATCCAATGTTTAATAGTTTCGGGAATATGGCTATTCTTGAGAATTTGATAGTAAACTGGCATTTTTTAAATGGAACACTCTTTATATTGCATCACGATTAAGTAGATATTTTCAGGAGCGTAAAGAAAATACCACATTTGATATGTCTATCTCTTATAGTTTTGGAAATATAACCATTCAAATCTAATAATTATGTTAAATTTTCATTATCTCTGCAGCTCCAAGCTATAAGCACTAAGTTTAGTGTCGAAGATAAAATAGACATTATATTATCTTCTATTTTTTAAATTTGAATAGCCATATTTCCAAAACTATAAGAGATAGACATATCAAATGTGATATTTTCTTAAAGCTCTTTAAAATATTCATTTAATGGTGATGCCATCTACAGGGTGTTTTATTTTAAAAAATTCCAATTTACTAATAAATTTTTGATGGCCATATTTCCCGAAACTATAGAGTTTTTACGTCCCGTGTTAAGACACTTTCTCTAACCTTGCTTAAGACACCCACGGCACGTTAGTATTTAGGCTTTCAGCCTTCGTGGATTGTCCAAAGATAAAAAAAACTATTAAAAATTGTATTTAGCACATAAAAACTTTTTTAATGGCCTTTAATAGATCTTTCGAAAAGTGATCTAATATACAGGGTGTATCTTTTAAATAAGTATATTCGACGTTAAAATTACTTTTGAATTTAACTTTAACGCGAATAACTTTTTAAGGAGCGAATTTATTGAAAAATGTTGACAGAAACCTTTTTTGTAGCACATACGATATCTTTTAAAAATATGTATTGGATTTATTTAAATAAAGAGTGTTTATTTTTTCAGATCAAGAATTTACGAGTTTTGCATTAAATAAAGATTGTTGTCAAAAACTATAAGTCGCCATTTTTTTCGCCCTTTCGGGGTCATCCCACCCAGGCCCGACGACCGCCCCCCTAGGTGGTGCACTGCAGCCTGAAGGCTTATTGTACCTTGACCCCTACTCCTTCCCATTCACACACCATTCATTCCATAACTTGGATGGTTGTTGCTCGGTCCGTTCGTTCACCCCCGAGCAGAACACCGCGTGCCGTTGCCCAAAACCGACAACGCCGGTCACCCATCCAAGTTATGGGCGCGCACTTCACTGCTTAACTCCGGAGATCGACGCTGCCGATACAGCCGGAGCAGCCACAAGCGCGCCTATAAGTCGCCATAATGAACTTCTTAATATTAATATTAGGGCTCAAACCTTCACGATCTTTTGTGTTACCGTAAACAATATTTTCGATATATTTTTCAAGAAAATAGGTTTTTTTTTGCCCAGTCGCCTAAAAACGGTGTAAACTCCACATATAATGACAGCTATTAATATCAATTTAAGTCTAATAGCCAGTGGATGGCAGACCGTCAGTATTTACCAAAGCTCATATTTTGCTCAATGACTCTCCTTTACCTACCCTACATGAGATGGGGCTTTACTATGGTGACCTAGGCTTACTTAGCCGAGCAAGGGTAGCTATGACGTCACTCAGGTAAGACAGGTACCTAAATTTGCAAGTTCGGCAATATTTTATCAAAGCTGCTGTTTGTAGACATTAAAAAGTATATTTGATGCGACCAAAAAAAATATTGGCAGACGATTTAGTTGGTTGTAATTTCGTAGCGGACTTTTTGATTTCTTTTATTTTTAAAAAGTCTGCCACGAAATTACTTTAAAAACTAGGTAAGTCGTCTGCCAATATTATTTTTTGTCACATTAAATTTACTCATTAATGTGTCCAAACGGCAACTTTGGTCAAATACTGCCGAACCTGGTGAAATTTAAGTACCTGTCTTACCTGAGCTACGTTTTAGCTCCCTCGCTTGGCTTAGTAAAGCCCCATCTCATGTAAGGTAGGTATAGGAGAATCGTTGAGCAAAATATAAGCTTTCGAAAAATACTGACGGTCTGCTATTCACTCGCTCTTAGAATATTTTTCATTATTATACCTAATATGTCATACATAGCAGGAAAAGTTCTGACTAAACATCTCAATTTCCTTTTCAAATAAATTCAATTTCTTTGCCAAATCTTCCTTGACTCCTCCATCTTCATTTCCGCATTTAACTATAACTGATATAGTTTCATTTTTCCCACTAAAAATATCCACAAACCAAAAATACTAATTAATATTTTTCTAACAAGGAAAATATCTAAGGTGTCCCTCGCCGATTTTGATGAAGATGCAATATGTTGTAGCACATCAAAAATAAGGGATACGTATTTTTTTCATTTGCCAATAAACACTAGTCATAGGGCTAAAATGCACCCCTAAAATCCGCCCTTAAAATTGGTATTATTTAAATATCCTGAAAACGAATTGAGATAATTTTACGAAATCAAAAGCATAATTTTATTCATCGAAAATTCTATTAGCCTCTATTAACTTTTATTATTATATTTGAATAAAAACAATTTTAATAGTGGATCTCAGGGATGTATTTCACCCCTTAAAAGTGTTTAATGGCCGATAAAAAAATACGTATCTCTTATTTTTTGATATACTACAAAATATTGCTGTTACATCAATATCGGCAAGGAACATCTGGGATAGTTTTCTTGTAAAAATGTTTTTCAATGTCTTGTTCCACTTTAAAATGTATTTAATTAAGAGGACCTTTATTGTCATAGCAAATGACCTAAATTATATAAAATGTTAATATAGCTAGGCGTAGTGGTCTCGGCGGCTATAGGAGGCTGCGAGATGTACAGGGTGTCCCATTTTGGTTGTCCCTTATGGGAAACTTGGAAACCATAAGAGATATTAAAAATCCGATACCCCATCCTCGAGCTCTTTTTGGAGAAAACATTTATGGTAAAAACAGATCATCGCTATCGCGAAGCGTTTCAGAGATACAGGGTGATTCTCGATTTTTCACTTTTTGAAAAGGCCCTGTAGCTTTGTTGTTATTACAGATACGAGAAAACTAATTGCACATTATAAAGACACTTTTTCCGTAGAATCCAGTGGCGTAGCCAAAAATTTTTTGAGCTGTCATTTTTGACATATGACCCAAACATGTTTTTTTTTATTAGGGACACCCTATAAATGATTAGGTAATTAAATTGCTTGTTTTTTTCTGATTAAAATAATATATCATAGTAGGTGGTTTAATAAATTTTTACGTCAAATATTGGAAAAATTATGATTTTAAAGACGCATTGCGGCTTCTATCTGTTTTTAAATTGTTTTATATTTTGTTTTAAAAGGAATCTGTCATCCCTTAGCTCAGGAGACATTTCCGTAGAAAAAAAAATAATAAAAAAATAAAAATAATAAAAAAATTTAATTAATTAATTTTTTGATTTTTTTTTTCTACGGAAATGTCTCCTGAGTTGAGGGATGACAGTATTGTTTTTAAAGAAAAATATAAAACAATTTAAAAACAGATAGAACGCAATGCGTCTTAAAATAATAATTTTTCCAATATTTGACGTAAAAAATTTATTAAACCACCTACTATGATATATTATTTTAATCAGAAAAAAACAAGCAATTTAATTACCTAATCATTTATAGGGTGTCCCTAATAAAAAAAAACATGTTTGGGTCATATGTCAAAAATGACAGCTCAAAAAATTTTTGGCTACGCCACTGGATTCTACGGAAAAAAGTGTCTTTATAATGTGCAATTAGTTTTCTCGTATCTGTAATAACAACAAAGCTACAAGGCCTTTTCAAAAGTGAAAAAATCGAGAATCACCCTGTATCTCTGAAACGCTTCGCGATAGCGATGATCTGTTTTTACCATAAATGTTTTCTCCAAAAAGAGCTCGAGGATGGGGTATCAGATTTAAATCTTGGTTTCCAAGTTTCCCATAAGGGACAACCAAAATGGGACACCCTGTACACTGGTGGAAAAAATTAAAGGATACAAAAAAAGAACTTCCAAATTTTTTGAGGTTTTTGAAGTGGCCGTATTTTGCTTAAAAATGGTCGTATTGAAATTAAAAAAAAGCTTTTTAAAGCCTTAAGTTTTTAGTTAAGAGATCTTACGATAATTTTTGTTAAGCAACGTATATCGCGCAATTCTAATGAATACCGATACGAAGTTTTTTCGGTGTGTTTTTGGTTTACGAACGAAATTTTTCACAACTTAATCAGTATCGTGTCGGATAACTAGTTTATTGCAGCTTTAATTTGCTTTATTTTAAGCTTTAATATGACTACTTCTTACTGAGTTATCCAACTTTGCATGTAAAAGGATTCTTTCTCACTAGTGTATTTTATTGGAGGTTCTTCTATTGCTCTTCAACAACTATCTTTCAGGAAATAGGGGACTCGCAGGTATATGCTCGCCTACGGCAGTATTTTTTGTTGTATTGAGAAACAAATTTAATAGTCTGGTCTTTAAAGGTGAGAGACTTTTCTTTTTGTTCCTCAACTTTTTTTGTTATTTTATCGACATAAAGGTAGGGATGGTAACGATATATCGATGATTTTTAAATATCGATAGATCGAAAATCAAATATCGATAATCTTCATCGATATTTAACTTCTCGATATATCGATCTTAAATATTCGCAATTGTGGTAAATAGGACAAAAATAAAAAGCGATTTGTTTACTTAAATTTTTAAAACTGTCAAAAATGTTGTACAGTATAGTTAAAAAAAAGAAGTATCAGGAAATTTTTTTATTATTTTGCAATATTAATTTACCCACTACTTCTTAAGACAAAGAAATAAAATGTAATATAAGATAATTTATTGATATTTTTTCCTTTCTTAAATATCGATATATTGCTCTTCTATATATGAAATAATTGATATTAGCCAAAACGATATTTATCGATATAGATATATCGATAAATAAAATTTTAGAAAAAATGTTTTTTTGGCATAACACTTCTAAAGAAAATAAAAAGCTTGCTAGTAATTTCGGCACCCGTTATAAAAGCTGTCTTTCTCCAATAAAAAGCCCTGATTTTAGAATATACTTACTTGTCATTACATTTATACGTAATAGTTGTTCTAAACAAATCACTGGTGTAATTTTCCCCAGCGGGAATTGCATCTTGTGTCGATAGAGATAAAATTGCAATTTTAGGATTGTCGTAAAATGTTTTTAATGCATTTTCAAAAGATCTTTGGTGAACCAAACAGGGACCTTCATTTTTTACAATAAATCCTGAAAAACATAAAAGAAGTTCTATTAGCAGTACTCCATATTACTGTTTAGACGAAATCTTAGTGGTACCACTTAGTGATACCCAAACGGTCCGTTAGAAATAGAGGGTGTTAAAAATTAAAAAAAAACAATTGTTTTTTTATAATAACTTTATACCAATTGAGATATTTTTAAGAAATTTGGGGGACGCCTTCTATGCACCAAAACATATTTTTTGGCATATAAGAAACAAATTATTTATTACCAGTGTCGTCCATGAGGGGTTTAAGGTTAATATTTTTAATAAAAAATTTTACGCCACTGTATGTTTTAAAAATAAAAATATTTTTAAAATTTTTCATTAGATTTGGAACAAATTTGACCTTCTGACTTTTTTATTTGATGGACGGTTTTCGTGTAAATAAATAAAAACCAATTCTCGGCATGATCATTTCGTATCGATACGATCAAATTCTTCAGTAAAAAATCACCTTTTTTTATTTTTAAATTCTACTTTAAAAAAATATTATGAAAAAACTTTATATAAAAATTTGTCCTAAACGTCTTAGTTTTCAAACTACTGAGTGTTAAAATTTTTAAAAATTATTAATATTTTTTTAAATTAAAAAAAATATTTTTATTTTAGAAAAATGCAGTGGCGTACCATTTTTTTATTAAAAAAATATTAATGAACGACACTGGTAATAATTAATTTTTTCTTGTATGCCAAAAAATGTGTTTTGGGTGCATAGAAGGCGTCTCCAAATTTTTTAAAAATATCTCAATTGGTATAAAAAAATATTATTATAAAAACAATAATTTTTTAAAATTTTTAACACCCTATAGTTCGAAAACTAAGACGCTTAGGATATTGTTTATTTGAAGTTTTTTCATATTGTATAATGTGTGAAAGTGTATTTGTCTCAGTATGTTTAATAAGATGTTTTAAAACAACAAATTATCGTTGCCACCCTTTCTGTTCTATGAAATGAAGTCATTAAATTTAAGATCCGACGTTTCGTCTCTAAGCCGGCAAAATCAACTTTTTACGTCGGATCTTAAATTAAATGACATTTTGTATAAAATAGAAAAAGTGACAAAGATAATGTCATTTGTTTTAAAATATCTTATTAAGTTAACTAAGAAAAAATATAAATTCTTTCGCAAAAAAAAAAGATTTTTCGGTTGATTCCGAAACAGCTGCAAATATTTAAATTTTTGAAACGGAATATTGTTAAAAATAAAATAGCGCAACTTTGCCCAAATTTAACCAATTCTATATCTCTTACCGTCTTCTGTATATTTTGCTTGTTTGCTTGCTCGTTGCTTGTTGGTATTATTTACTAAAAAAATTTCCCCGCCTGAAAAAATAGGTCCCGAGCCCCTTCTTTCAATGATGTAACGCCATCTGTGTTTCTTGTATTTAGGATTTTTGTTTCTAGATAAATAGCTTCATTTAACTTGAAATAACTTCGATAACGGAAATAAGGATAATACATATAAAATTTTTACTAAAACTGACTCTTGTTTGTTGCATTTATAACTGTAGAAATTATATAGTGTTTGACTAGTTTAGGGAGATACGACAATTTTTTTTTAATCGAAAATTGTTATTTCGATTAATAAAAACCTGACTTAACATAATGATTGAATATGCATTTATAAATATAGCAAATATTCCGGAACGGCTTAATTACAGGTGTTAGCGAATCCGGGTTGCGAATTTACAAAACCTATACCAGTTCAGTCAGAACCGTTTCTGAACTCGAGTAGCTCTTTGTTTGAAAAAACAGTTACAAAAATTTTTTATATTTTTAAGCTATTCGCAATTGAAAGTAACAATTTTTTGAAAAAAAATGGACGTTTTGAAAGGGTTTTTCGCAAATAACTCGAAAATTATGCATTTTATTGCAAAAACAAAATTGTAGATTTTAAAAAGACAAACAAAGTAGTTTGGAAATCATTTTTCTACGACCAACACGAACCAAGATACAGCGTGTCAGTGGTTAGCTTTTTTCTTCAAATGCAAAATTTGAGCAAATAACGGAAAAAATGCTGCATAGTTCGAAGAAAACACATGGAATCTTTTTTAAAGTACATAATCAGATCTTCTTCTTCAAAAATACATTTTTTAGCATAACAATAAAGTGAGTTATGATAAAAATAAGATTAGTACCTAATTTTTTTCTAAGAAATAAAATAATAAAAACAACCCCTAACTGCCCTCTCTAATTAAAGCTGACCTTGACATTTCTACGTTACTACCGTTGTACATGTATTTCCAATCCGCTCAAGAAGTTTAATCAATTTAAAATGGCTTATTTCAAAAAAATAAATAAATAAATAAATATATATATATATATATATATATATATATATATATATATATATGGGATCGATTTTCTTTCGGTATCCCGTGTGATGTTGTCCTGAAAAGGACATTTGTTTTGTCGACGTTTCGACGAGATCGCACTCATCTTCTTCGGAACCTTCTTTGTCGATGGACTGACAGAGAGTCCATCGACAAAGAAGGTTCCGAAGAAGATGAGTGCGATCTCGTCGAAACGTCGACAAAACAAATGTCCTTTCAGGACAACATCCACGGGATACCGAAAAAATCGATCCCATACCATACCCGTGAAAACATTAGAGAAACATATATATATATATATATATATATATATATATATATATATATATATATATATATATATATATATATATATATATATATATATATATATATATATATATATATATATATATATATATATATATATATATATATATATATATATATATATATATATATATATATATATATATATATATATATATATATATATATATATATATATATATCAGGGTGTTTCGGGGGAAAGGGAAATATTTTGGGAACATGTTCAGAAGGTCAAAATAAGAGAAATTAACCCATATGTTTTAATCCGATTCTTAACCGTCTCTAAAATAATCAGTGATAAAGTTTTTTTTTAATTTGAAGTAATTAAAAAGTTTTGTATTTCTAACACCAGTTTTACGTATTTCATTGCTTGTCAATACCTAATTTAATTGACTGATAGTTTTGACAAGCATGGTTGTCAGTTTGATTGATTCTGAGCATTTCGACTCGAAACGAGAAAAGGTTCCGTACGTAATGCTTCATACATTTACTCATAGGGAGTATGCTGACATGATATTCGTGTATGGTTTCTGTAATGGTAGCGCATTACGTGCTGTTGATGAATACCGACATCGTTTTCCAAATCGAAGAGTTCCCAATCGAAATGTTTTTCAAAAGGTTTTTGCAAATGCTCAGGAAACAGGAATGT